>JBBMKA010046158.1:0-20377 GCA_037833695.1 Sechiopsis laciniata
CCAAGAGTAAGAGTCTTCTTGAACAATACTAAAAAATTATGAGTTCAAGTCCCTCATGAGAACTTTATTACGCCAACCCCAGATACACCAACACATAAGCATAAATTCATCAAATTTAGGAGAAGAAAGCACATAAAAAAACCACAACAGAAGACTAGCACAATCAGAGATCCCAATCGGAACAAAAATTTCGGTAAAAGGAGTCTCCCTCCAAAGTTTCTTGACCACCTTACAACTCCAAAGAGCATGGAAAGACGACTCCTGGCACTTCTTGCAATGAGGGCAACAAGCCCCAACATCCAAGCCCCTGTGCTGCAAAACCAGGTTAGAAGGAATAAAATTGTGGAAAATTTGCCAAATTTAAAACTTGACTTTACTCGGCAGAAAATGTTTCCAAAGGGAGGACCACCACTTGAATAAAACTTCTTCATTCGAGGAAGAAGGAAGATCCCTAATATTACAAGCAAGCCAATGAGCTGACTTTACACTAAAGAGCCCCATAGGATCATAATGCCATAGCACTGAATTAGGATCGCCAACACTTGTCCGAGGAATACGAAGCACAACATTAACATCATCCCTACACAAAGAAGCTTCAACTTTTTGAACATCCTAATCCCCTATCGGAGAAAGCAATTCAGCCACCTTCGACCCTGGCGAGAACCTAGATGAGTCCAAGACTTTCAAAAAGGCTCCCTAGGAAGCCAATTATTTGTACCAATGTCGACAAAATTACCATCCCCGATTCTCCAACGAATTCCTTTTTTCAGGAGCTCCCGCCCCCAAACAATACTCTTGTAAAGGAAGCCAAACCTGGTGACTTAGCATTCAAGAATGAACCTGAATGAAAATATTTTGCCTTTAGTACCCGAGCCAACAAAGACTCTGGATTAGAAAGCAGACTCCAACCCTGCTTAGCCAAAAGAGTTTGGTTAAATAAGTGAAGATCTCGAAAGCCCAAACCCCTCTTAGACTTCGGGAGACAAGCCTTTTTCCAGGAGACCCAATGAATTCTCCTTTTCTCTTCATCGTCACCCCACTAGAAACGAGAAATAATTCTGTGACAGTCCTGGATTATGGATTGAGGAATTTTGAAACAGTTCATACAATAAGTAGGGAGGGCCTGAAGAACAGATTTAATAAGCACTTCCTTCCCCCTAGTAGAAAATTTTTTGTGTTCCACTTGAATAAATTTTTCCACAGATTATCTTTCAGGAACTTAAAGGATTACTTCTTTGACCCAGAAAGAGAAATCAGGATCCCCAGATACTTGAAGTGTTGATCCACCTGAACAACGTGAAGCCTGTTAACAATCAAATCAACCTCTAGCTGACTGGAATTTGGACTAAAGCAAATGGCCGACTTATCAAAATTGACCTCTTGCCTAGTAAGCTGCAAATAGAGAAGAAGAGCCTTCTCAATCGCCTGCGCTTATTCCTTTTTAGCTTTGAAGAACAACAAACAATCCTCAACGAAAAAAAGGTGAGTAATAACTGGCGCCCGACGGGTTACTTTAAGACCAGAAATATGCCCACTACTCTCTAGATTGCTCAAAATTCTATACAGGCCCTCAGCGCAAAAGAGAAACAGATACGGAGACAAAGGATCCCCTTACCTTATCCCCTTGAGACGGAACCACCATACCAGAACGGGACCCATTGATGTTAAAAGTGTATTTCACCGTCGAAACACAACGCATGATCAACTCAACGAATCGAGCCTCAAACCCCAAAGCCAACATGAATTTTTTTAGGAAACCCCACTCAACTCTATCATAGGTCTTGCTCATATCTAATTTCAGAGAAGCTAGCCCTCGTTTCCCTGACTTTCTGCCCTTTAGAGAGTGTAGACATTCAAAGCCAAGGAGGGCATTATAAAAAATGCTTCTGCCAGGAACAAAAGCACTATGGCAAGGAGAAATAATAACTTTCAATGCTTCCCGTAAACGATTAGCCACCACTTTAGAAACGAGCTTATACACCACATTGCACAAACTGATTGGACGAAAATCTTTTAAAGAACACGCATTTGAAGATTTAGGAATTAGGGTGATAGCAGTTAAGTTAATACTTTCTAAGGAGCTCCCCTCGTTTAGCACATTGAGCATGAACCTCATCACTTTGTTACCAATGATGTTCCAGAATTTTTTGAAAAAATGGACAGTAAAGCCATCCACCCCGGGGGCTTTAGAAGACCCCATAGAATTAAGGGCCTGCAAAACTTCCTCCTCTGCAAAAGGGAAAGACAAGCTGGCACCAAGAGAAGGAGAGACTGCAGGCCAAACCTGTACAAAAAAATCTGAAGAGTTTACGTTAGACTGCGCGCCATTCGAAGCGAAAAGCGTGCTAAAATACTTACAAATTTCCTTCTCAACATCAGAAGGAGCCTCAATCCAACTGCCATCTGCTGCGCGCAACCGACTAATGAGATTGGATCGACGACGTTTAAAGGCGTAAGCGTGAAACCACTTAGAATTTCTATCTCTTCCTTTCAGCCAATCAACGCGTGATCGCTGACGCCAATAAAGCTCCTCTTCTAGCAAGATATTTTCCAGCTGCTGGTGAAAAGGACCTGTGTCAAAGTTAGAAACAATAGCCTTTTGCAGATTTGCACTAGTAACTTTGATCTTCCTATCATAAAGACCTTTTTTGTCTACCCCCCAACTAGAAAGTGCTGAAGCGCACTTCTGAAATCTGTCCGAAAGACCCAAAACAGTACTTGCAGGATCGGCCCAGCAAAGCCGAACAATATCTTCACAACCCTCCTGGACCGACCAAACCTCTTTAAAACGAAAAATTTTCTTCCCCTTAAAACGAAAAGGAGGTGACTTCAATAAGTGAACCTTAACTAGGCAATGATCAGACCCCTAGAAATCCAAATGTTTAACTGTGGACTTCGGAAACATATCCCACAAAGCATCATTACAAAAAGCCCGATCAAGTCGTTCTTTCAGCACAACAGAATGGTTCACAGAGCGGAACCAAGTAAAGACTTCACTAGAGAAACCCATATCTGTCAGATCACAAACATTCACAGCGTCCTTAAACTCATCCATTTGAGGTTGAGGTCTAGCAACACCACCCCATTTCTCATTATTAAACATAATTTCATTAAAATCCCCAGCAACAAGCCACAGACCACTTTGGAAATTATGAAGTCGTTTTAAAAAGGTCCCAAGAGAGTTTCCTCGACAAAGTCTTTGGATCACCGTAAAAGCCTGTAACCCTCCAGGAATCACCAGCCAGAGATAATAGAATTAATAAAGAACTTGTTATAAGAGCAAACAGACAAATTTATTTCATTATTCCAGAAAAGACACAAACCACCACTCTTTCTAGAACAATCAACACAAAAAACATTATCAAACCCCAAAATTGACTTAACAACTTGCGCACGCGGACTCAAACACTTACTTTCACTAACAAAAAGAACATCAGGCCTAGAAAGTAAAACCACTTTCTTTAAGTTACGGATTGCCCGTGGATTGCCTAATCCACGGACATTCCAAAAAATGAGTTTCATGGTGCTCGGCGGTCCTACTCAACAGGGTTCACCACTACAATTTCAAGAACTGCTTCAACATCTGAGACACAAGAAAAATCAGCAGAGACGACTTTAGATTTTTTAGCTGACAGCTTATGGCCTAACTCTTCAGGAGAAAGCAGGTCGCTTCTAGAAGCAAAGTTGAAGCCCATTTTTCCTGAAGAAGACTGTAGGTCAACAAGAGTCTTAGCAACCTCCTTGCGGATCCCTGGCTCTAGACGGCTCCACTTCACTTTGATATTAGAAGAGCCTCCCTTAGAATTAACCAAACCAGCTGAAAAGGATACAGCATCTCCACCCCTAGCCTCCTTATCTGCAGCAAGCGAACCACCTTTCACTTGTTGCCCCATCTGCACACCCTGTAGGTCAGCCTTACGAAAGTTACTGTTAAAAGCCTTTGTCCCCTCAGGCAGGAGAACCTGATCAACCATAGGACGCCGCCACGAGGTTGAGTCACTCCGACGTGCAGAATAGTCCCTCGGCCCACCCATAGGAAACACACTAGGCAAACTAGAGATCTGGCTACTTGGAACCTTCTTGGGCATTGGAGTATGAACCTTAGTAAAAGTTGCTCACAACCAATCCCCAAATTGGAATCTCATCGCGAAGCCCGTCGCTGCACCTCTCTATGGACACTCTCGATAGAAATGATCCAGATGCCCACACCGAAAACAAATCTTTTTCGGTAGCCCCTCATATATAAAAGGGCACCACACATCCTTACCTTCATTAGTTGTAACCATTCTGCCTCGAACTAGGGGGTTCGTAATATTTAATCGAACCCTAACCCGCATCAACGGTTCTGTATTCTCCTCATCATCACAGTCCACATCCTCCACAAAACCAAATGCTGACCCAATCCGAACAGCCGTGTCGCGCGAGAGCAGATCAAATGGGACGTTATGAACCTGCACCCAAAAAGAAACAAAGGAAAAATCTAGATTACCCATTTGATCCTTAGCTTTCGAAGCCACCATGATTAATAATGACTTCACGAATAGCCAAGGGCCCTCAGCCATCACACGATCCTTCTCTGTTTCAGACCGAAATCGAACAAAAAATATATTTTCACCAGCCACCTCAAAACTCGCTTCAGAATTGACCTTCCATGTAATTGACATCATTGATCTGAAGGTTTCGTAGTGGACTTTCTTCGAAGTGAGAACCTTCACCATGACACAAGCTTTAATATTCTCAGGCGAGAACCTCCGACCTACCTCAGCCCCCGGAAGAGCAGAACCCTCCACATCTGAGAGCACAAAGTGTTGAAGTCTGCCGACCAAGTCTTCCATTAAGAGATTGGAAGACAACACCTCCCTCCACTCAGAAACTAGAGAAAGCCAAACAAAAAAAACCCCAAATCGAAATCGAGAATACCCTTGAAAGATGAGTGGAAAGGACTCATCAAAACTACCATTAAATATCAAAGAAGAAGAAGAATCGATCCCACCACCGGATCGAGCATGAAAAATTCCAATCTATCGCAATCTCAAATCAAGCCGCCAGATCTCCAAACAAACCCAATCCTCGCCAAAACCTTAACAGCGCCAGGAAATCCCACCGATCCAGCCGAAACCAGAGCCCAAACAAGGCGGACCACCCAAATACAGCTCTCAAGATCTGCACTCTTTGGAAAAAAAATCTCACAAATATTGCAAATAAGGACAGGCGATTCAGATCATCCAAGATCCATTGAAGCAGCCGCCGGAGAACGTAAAAGGGGAAAGTAACATCTCTCCTCTCGAGAGCAAAATCTTTTTTTAGTATAATTTCTCTCTAGGGATTGATCCCTTCTTAATTATTATTTTGATAGTTTTTATTTTGGTTAAACTACTATTTTAGTCCCTCAATTATGTAAATTATTCAATTATAGCCTCCGAACTTTTAAAAGCTTAAATTTAGTCTCTCAACTATGAGAAAAACTTAAAATTCATCCCTGCCGTTTATATAGAGTGAAGTTTCGTTTAATTTCTCCCTCCTCAGACTGTCTCTCCCTCTGCCATTATGCCCTCTTTCTCCCGTCTGCCATTATTTTCTCTCTCAAAACCTGTCTCTCTCTCTCCCATTAGAAAACCCCCTTTGTAAAGTAAGAAAGTAGGAAAACCTCCTAAATAGTCCTTCGGGATTAAAATTAAATGAATAACCTTCAAAGAACACCAGCTTGTTTTCTCAGGCACCTGTACAACACTTCCAAATTCCTCTTTTCGTTTGTCGCTTCTTCCTCCACCAGAAACTTTCCCATTTCTTGCATCCTTGCCTTCACAAAACCACAAAAACAACCAAAAGGAGTAGAAGGAAAAATCCACCAACTGCAATCGCAATCATAAATCCCAATTTCATAGTCTAGTTTTCTTACTTTCTGAAATCGGAATGAGATAAAAAAAAAAAAAAAAAGGTTTTGGAAGAGAGAGAGAATGGGAAATGACTAGAAAGGAGAATAAATTGATCGATGTCTTCTTGTCTTTGTCGAGAGCCAAGCTGAAATGGCGCCAAAGGTATGTTCTTGAACCTCCGGCGAACCCCTCGTTCAGAACATCGATCATATTTAATAATGTATCTAAAATGGAACAACTTGCATTGTTGAGCGCCAAAATGGTACTTTAACTTCTCACTTTTTATTTTGAACTCAACAAATATTTAGACTGAAAAGATTGAACTTATAATTTCTTAAAGAAAGAGGGAAATAAATAAGTTAAAGAATCCATAAAAAGTAGTTATTCCAATTCTTTATTATAGAATAAAAAGTAATGATGAAAAAAATGAGATTACGATAAGAATGTTTTTTTTTTTTTTTTTTTTAAATAGCGACAAGAATGTTTTCCGTCACTCATATATGAATAAAAAAATTCTTTTCCTAGTAACAATTATATTAGGTAAATTGAATTACATTATTGTCGGTTAGTTCTTACTTAACTTAAAACACCAGATAAGATTATTTTTTCGTCTGAGTTCAACAAACTAACAAAAAATTAAAAATTAATGTGTCTAACGTTGAAAAAGGAGAAATCTTCGACATTTTAAAATGATATACAAACTATTCTCCTACTCTTATTACTATTAATTTTAAGATGAAATCTCATGTTATTTAATATGATATCAAAATTTTATGTAGATATTGGTTCTCCAAATCTTAATCTGGCTCAAATGAGTAATTAAAATCTATGCAGGTATTTAGACTCAACCCAAGCAAATAAAATTTAGGAAAATAATAGTAAATGTCTAAAATTAGAAACTATTTAATAGAATGTCTACTTTTTTTTTTTTTTTTTTACTTTAAATTTTTGTCTAAATCAAAATTAGAGAAAGAGAGATAATATTTAAAATCTCATAGTGCCCCTATTTTACATTTTTTAATATTAAAAAATAACAATAACCCAATAAAGGGTATTTGTGCTTGATATTCATCTTTGAGAAAATATTTATATATCTATCCAAATTCCAAAATATTGATAAGAATATTTTTTCTTTTTTTAATTTCATTAAACATGTTTTTAAAACCGGATTATGCCCCTAGACAAAATACCATTTTGGAATTAAATTCCTTTTTTGTTTTTCTTTGTCCTTTTTTCATTTCATTTAATTATTAACTACTTTCCTATCATTACTAAAAACATATTTAAGGGTTTCAATTTGATTTTTCTAAAAAAAACAAATGGTAACAAACGGTTTCTCTTCATTTTTTACTTAACAATCTCTCAATAAACATGCCATCATAATAGAAAATCACTTTATCTCCACTTGCCACATTCTTCAGTCGTAGATCGATCTCATTCCCACTCTCACTTTCGTTTGTGATTTTGTTTTTGTTTTTGTAGATTGGAGATACAATTGTGCACCAAGGTATTTATGAGTCTTGTTGGATCTCACTTTCTTTGAGCCAAGATATTCTCAAATTTTTGTTTGATTTTCTTAGATTCTAATTAAATAATAATACTACATGATTCTTCTAAATTTGCTGCTTGTTATCAATCTAATCATAAGTTGCTTAACAAGAAAAGTCTGAAACAAAGAACTCATAGAATTAACTTCAAGAAAGTGTTACAAACTACTCCTACGAAATGCGATAAATAAAGTATGAAACGCAACATAAACTACAAACTGAAATAACATAACTATGTATGGAGTAATAGAATCGACACACTATTGCCAATGAAGTCTTCTTCTATAAACACCACTTGGTACTGATGTAACGACCAAACTTCCTAAAATACTTTAATGGGGTGTTACGTATGCATGCATTTAAAATCCACAAAATCAATTCAATAATCTCATGCATATTCCAAGTAAAACTCGTAAAAAAAAATCATGATAAAATAGCTACTAGTTCAAAAACATACAAAAAAAGATAGTTTAACAGAGTTGTAAACATAAGTTCGACTCTAAGTAAAACAATGAAGAAATAGGAATAATGACGACATCGTGTCCATGATCAATGCAGCTCCCAGCCAAGACACCTCGAAATGGATCAGTACTTGAAAATGTAAGGGGTGAGTATATCGAAATATACCCAATAAGGAGCCCCACAATAGGGTTAAGCATGTAAACAAAACAAGTTAGAAAATACGATAATTGAAGCTAAGTGCCTCGCATATGTGTGCCCGGCCCCCAGGCTGGTCATGAGTAAATAATGTCAAACAATGGCATGCAAGTCGTGAGTAAGATATGACTAAATTCCGAGCAATCATCTGACCACTGTCAGGGCAGGACCACAACAAGTGAGGAGAACACACAAGTTCTCTAAACCTCAGGTCGTGGCACGTCCCATACCGTATCTATAGAGCATACACAAATGCCAAAAGTCACCCGACCCTATTGGGGAAGACCATGAGTGAGGGAAACACACAGGATCCCTAAACCTCGGGTCAAGACAACGACATACATGCTGATTAAGTCATCTGACCCTGTCAGGGCGGACCACGAGTGAGGGAACCACATAGGATCCCTAAACCTCGAGTCAAGACAACGACACACGAGTTGTATCAGTAAGGGCATACACAAATGCCAATAAAATCACCTGACCCTGTAAGGGAGAGCCACGAGTGAGGGAAACTGCAGGGTCCATAAACCTCGGGCTCAGGGTGCCATCTACTAACCCCTAGCATGCGGGAGGATTGACTTGCCTGCAGATAACATCCTCACAAATGCATACAGGATCACCGACATGCATTCCTCCACGCCTTCATCTGTCCCAGTGGCCTCTTCCAGTAGTCTCGGGTCAAGCAAGGCATGACCAACTCCCTTTCCAACGTACTAGGTGGGTAAACTAGTGGAATCATGCACATAGCATATGAGGTTCCACAAGTAGATATAGAGAGATATAACTAGCACTAGAGTCACACGAGATATAGCCTAGCCTAGGCGAGTGCAACCCGCCCACCCGAGGGTTGGTGCAACCCGCAACGTTTGCTCAATAACCAAGGCGACATGTGGATGAGATCTAACCCCTTGTTCGGATGTAAGAGTCAACCCATAAGCTTGTGCAGCCCAACCACGTGTCTCAAAGCAAAGAGGATCCATATCCTCGCTCGGTTCCTAAGGGGACACTAGCGAGTCACATCAATAGCACGATAATGATAACACAACGCGAGTCCTAAATAGGTGAGTTAACTGCTCCTCTAAGTGGTAAATACGATAATCGGGCCTAGTTATTCTAACATTGTACATAACAAAATACGAAAAAACCCTTAGGCGACAAATTAGAGAAATCAAGCATATAATCATTACAACACGTATATAGTCAAACATAGATGGAACCAACAACATCAAAGCATGCTAAACCCAAGGCAATCTAGTCAATCGAAAGGTTAAATAGATAAGCAGTTCATCACGTATAAGAGCAAAAGGTACAAATCGGGGATTGAAGATACGATCACAAGAGCACAACAAACAGAGACTTAACAATTCTACGAGCTACACACGATTCCATGCTATCGCGAGTGATAATTAGTTCAAACAGTGAAACATCACACCAACACATACATGCAACAAGTCATCCAACAATCAATTATCGTAAATCCTAACATGCTCCTATTCACATGCTTTAAACCATAAACCTGGATCATAATGAAACTTCTTACCTTCCCGATGAATTGATCGAAATACCACAAGAACCCACAAGCTAAACGAAGAGTCAAAACGGTGAAACTCGAGAGCTCCTAAACATAGAAAAACTAGTAAAAGTCAATGAAACGAGAAACCAAAGCCAAACTAGACAAAATGGAGCTCACCATGCGAACAGGGTTGAAAAACTGAGCTGGCGACGCCGCCACCAAACCCAACAAACTTTACCTCTTTTTCTTCATCTCGCTCTCCCGGTCACGAAACAGGTCTCGGATCTTCAAACAGACTTCTCAATCTCTAGGAAACTGCAAAGAAAGATGTAGATCTAATGTGGGTTCCAAGAGCTAATCGCTGTAGATTTAAGGTGGGTTCTAAGAGCTAATCTCCAAAAACCATGGCTGAACACGAAGCTAGAAGGAAGAACGACTTACACAGAGGTCTTAAAGTGATAGAGGAAGAAAATAGACTCCACGATCGAACCCAAAACCACCGAGAAGAATAAACTCGCTGGAGTTCCAACTGGTTTTCGAGGAAGAAGCTGCTCGCGGTGGTGTTGGCGGCGAAGAACAGCGTTGCGCGCTACACCTCAACGTCAGAAACTGCCTGCTCGGAAGGATAGAATGCTGAAGAGATGCCAGGAACTGAGCTTTCCAGAGAAGAAACCACGCGAGGAGACGTCGCCGGTGAAGGCTTATAGGAAACACAACTCGGACTGCAGTAGCGAGCGATGCACGCGAGTAGACGATGCCCAACCCAAGCGTGCCACATGTCGAAGATCCCACGGCTACAATGGAAGGCTGAACGGATGACTGAGATGGGCTAAGATGGAGGGTTGAGATTGAAGCTGGGGAGTAGGGTTTTGTTTGGCTGTGCTTTAGGATTGCAAAAAAGTGGATTTGAAGGCTTCTATTTATATTCAAACTCCTTTCTATTTTTAGGCACATTTGAAAACCACTATAAAACCCTACTTTCTATTTCTTTAAATAAACATAAGGAAACAAAAGAATTTATTTAAACTAAATCAACATAAATTAGTATATATATATATATATACACTTACTTTTCTTTTAAGCCCTTTACTTGAATAATTTTTCAATTACTCCAAGAAAATTAAAGTAACAAAGATTATGGATTTCAAAATAGTTTCCAATACTAAATTTAATTAACATACTTTAAACATGAATAAATATTAGGGGTGTTACAACTGAGTTCGTCCAGGACTACAGATGAACAGGATTCACTAAGATCTCCCAAGAGACCTTGGCGTCTCGAATGCCCATCAGTTGTAGTTTCCTCTCTGAACCAGCACACTTTCTTCTTCGATTTCACGCATTTTATAGAGTCTGAGTTTTCGGGTCGGTCACGTTCAATCCTTTCCATGACTCTTCTTCTAGAATATTCGTTCAACGATTCTTTCCTTCTTGGTTCCCTTGATTCCGTAATTTGATTGCCATCCAGCTTTTTCTTTTCTGATCTGCTGACTCATCTGTTCTAGTTTTCGTTCATGTCCGCAATGCTTTTCTTGTGATTTTCAAATACTTCAGCGAGCTTTGGAGTAATAATGCAGTTTCTGTGATTTTGTTAATGGAAGCAATACTGATTACAATTGTTTTTAACAGGGTTTGAGACTACGCGAATGTATATTCAAATGACAACACAATATGGGTTGCAGTTGTCCACGTATCCACAATATCCCAAATTTTATCCACCATCACTGCATGTCTCGAATTGGATGGAAGTTAGAGAGTGTTTAGTCTCTCTTTTCAAATACAGGTAACATAAGATAGAGAAGTGGAATGGATGTTCAATGGGTTTACAAATGGTGTATACACCGACTGATGTGTTCTGACTGAAATCACGACAGTATGTATTGGTACACACAGATATATAATCAAGAACAAGAGATGCAAAAAACAAGGAACAATACATGTAAATAAACCCTACATAGTAGCATACACCTACATCACCAAGGAGATAGGACGTGTAGTGGATGTTCAATGGGTTTACAAATGGTGTGTACATCGACTGATGTATTCCGGCTGAAATCACGACAGTATGTATTGGTACACATGAGTATATAACTAGGAACAAGAGATGCAAAAAAAAAAAAAAAAAAAGGAGACAATACATGACCAATGAGTTATGTTATACATTCATTCTAGTCGATCGCACAAGCATGTTAGTTATTTTGCTCATCTATCATCAGTATGCAAGGGACAATTCAATATGACAGCAGGTGAGTTTAGTAAGCTCAATTTTTTTAATATTAATTTTAGTTATTATCACGTTTTCGTATTATTAATATTGGGGCATATGTATGATTATGGAAGCTTACATACAATAATGACTTCAGGTTTTAAAATTTTAAAAATAACAGTAACGATTTTTTTGTTATCTTTGAAAATATTATTTAAATTTTTTATGAGTTTGGTCAAAGATCTATTGTATTTTTGTTATTTTTCATTTTAAATAGGAAGATATTTTTCATTTGGTTGTTACAAAAAATCATTATTTAAATAATTAGAAAAATAAAAAGAGATAAAACTTGGGGGTATATTGGACCATATCATTTTTATAGATTAATAATTTAGTTGAAAAAAAAATTAAAGTAGACATTTATTTAAAGTAAAAAAAAAATAATTACATTCTCTTAAGATAATTTCTAATTTTAGACATTTACTAAAATTTTAAGTGGATATTTGATTTCAAAATTTGGATCCAATCAATTACTACTCTTACTATCAATTGCTTTTGAGGTGAAAATTCATGATATCTAATATCTATCATAATTAGTTTTCAAAAGTTATCTTAAATATTAAAAGAGTTCAAAATTAAAGACTAAGTAAAGAAATTTCAAGGTCGAAATAGTGGATTTTTTTTTTTTTTTTAATATATGTGATTATCCGGGCCAGCTTTGTGCACTCGACTAATAATTTCTAAGTAGGAGGTCACCATGAATTGAACTCATCACCTTAAACACTTCAAAGTCCTCTTTGACCATTTGAGCCACTTGTTGACTAGCCAAACTAACACACAATAATTAAAGAAATAATAATGATGATAATTGCGTGGAATAGTGATGTGGCAAATCTCCACCTTCGCTAAAGCGAAGGGCAACTTAAACCAAACGAAGTGTGTGTGTGTTCTGCAAACGCGCAAGTGTACGCGGTCAAATTGTAGCAAGTTTTAATCAGTAAATACAGGTCATTCTCCACAAGGATTTTTGCTGTGTTTTATATTTGTTTCATGCAAGAGTCAGATGGTAACAAATTTGTAGGTGAATAGATTTTTTAGATTGAAATGTATAACGACTTGTTGCGAAGTAAAAATAGATATGAGACTAAGTATTGGAGGGATTAAGGGTTTTTGGGTACTTCGCGTAAGTAAAGAGGATAGCGAGAGCGAATAACCAAGGGTTCCCTTGACTTTCTCAAGTTCAGAAGCTGGCTCTCTCGAGCTCCTAGTGTGGTTTTCTCAAACTCAACTGCTGTTAAAATACCTTATGGCATTAGGCGAACCTTAACTCTAAGTGTTCTTTGATTAGTAAGCAAGCTTAACAGTCTTAATTTCATACATGCAAGTTCGCTCACTCTTTTTCTCTCAAAATAGGGTAGAGGCAAATATACGGCTTGGCAACGGTATATGAGTTAAATAAATTCAGCATCCATAAAAAGTTCTTATTCGCTACCCCTTTCGCCCCTGCAAAATCTCATTATCCAATATATTGTACACAATCTCTTCTACAACTAAGTTTGCCTAACATATTCTGTCAAGACTTTTATCTAGACCCTTATATCCTTCAAGGATATCTACTATACTTTTTGCATTCCTCTTAAGTTGTACTCATAACTACAATTCCATAGTTCTCAAGATGCCTTGTTTGAGCTTAAAACATTTCACCTAAGCAAAGGAATTTCAAGCTTGCGCTATTCGTAGACAACAGAATACTTAAGGAGTCATAAGGCTTATTTGCTATTCTTTTCTTTTATTTTACCCAGAATATGTTGATCTTTATTTATTTATTTATTTTTTTTTTACACTAAGCAAAATCACTCATCGGACATCCCTCACCTCCAAACTTAAAGGCTTTATTGTCGCTAATGAAGGTGGGACTTAGTTCTCCCAAACTTAGCGATTTTTGTGAATGCGATACACTATCTCAAGCTCTCAGAATTCTTGTGAATTTTGATTCTTTCTGTCATTCATGATAGAGACTATTCTAATGCTAGGTTTGGATTTAAGGTAATTTAAGAATTCTTCTAATTGAAAGGGAGTTCTCTATTAAACTTAGATTTGCGATAATAATGCTAACTTAATCTTTCAAACGGAAATTGCTGATTCTTCTAAAAAAATTATAAAGGAAATAGAACAAATTGCATCCTAATAAATGAAATGCATGATCCTATAAAATTAAAGTTGTGACGACGAATGAAATGCATGTTGAAGGAAAAATGCTTAAAGTAAATAAGAGAGCAGGACTTCCATCTAAGTGTTTGCATTGCCGCCTATATTGCCTTTGCCTTGCTCCAAATTGAGTATTTATTTTAGAAGTTCAAACCATACAGAGTACTCTTTTAGTGCTGCCTTCAATATTATTTCATCTCTCTTATTTGCATATTCTCAAAAAGTCTTGCGAGTGAGAGAATAGTACTTTAAATTGTTTGACCAAACTTTGCCTTCCTTTTTCCTGTCGCTTGGCATTCTCCATTTCGATCACGTGCTCAGTGTGTACGTTCAAAATCCTGTCAGTCGCTTGTGGCTGAACACCTTGCTCCAAACATAATCTAGTGATAGTATGCAGGAAAATATTTTCATGCGGTTGGCTGAAGCCCAGCGCTGAATTTGCTCTTCCACTATCTTGCCTAGATTAGTGTGTTTGCGGTCTTGATTGCATAAAGCAGTAGTGTCTGCTCCCTGCTGACTATCTTCGCATTAGTTGATGGAACAACTGCATTTTTAATGAATGTAATCCAGTCCTACAATTCTAGTTTAACGCAATCCATTGGAAACGACCATTGATGCCCTCCGTCCCAATATTTTTCGCCCAATCATGCAACTGCTTCTTAGTTGGATTCTTTAGTAGCCTTTGACAATCTGTCCCAATGTCGTCAGGAAGTTGGAAAACTTCGTTCAAGGTTGCGGATCTATAATCTATGATTTGACCTTCTACACGCGAAAAAAATTACTTTTCTTTGTTCAGATTTGTGCAGAACTGGCGAACCCAGTCTTGCCATGTGTTTATGGTAGGTAGTGCTAGGCTACTCTAGCCTAACTCGCATATCTCAACAAGTGCTGCATGTGGAATACTTTTCACGGGCCATCCTCGATCCTGCCAGAATCTTTTCCGTGCTAGCGTAGCGTAGAGTTTTGATTCCAGAACAACTGGATATTTTCCTTCCTCCATCTCTTTATTAGATGTTTTACTGCTTGAGGCGATTAGTTCTAGGAGAAGAAATTGAAAATAGAGCTCTTGGTTTCTTGAGGTGCAAAGTAGGATGTGGTGGTCGATTCTTCGTTACACAAGGTTTATATAAATTTTCAAAAGATTTCAGAAATCCATGTGCAAGGAATGGGATAATTACAAAAGGAAATTTTAATTTCTGCAAAGATTTTTTTTTTAAAGTCGTCCAATCCTTTCTAAAACTACTCAATTAAAAATTTAAGAGGAATAATTGAAAAGGAAAATTGCATAAATGGAAAAACTTTCTATTCTAAAAATTGTTGTAAAATTTTGCACAAAGTCAGAAATACCAAATTTTTGCATTCTAGGAATGCTGCCGAGCAGGACCTGGGCGTAACCCTTGTGCTAATTCTGTCCGGTGCGGATTGTCCTTGCTTGGGCCATTTATATATCTTCAGAACGTAGCCATCTTTGATAGCCTTCTCCAGCCTTTCTCCGTCGTGCGCCTTAATGCGTGTACTTTCTATCACTCCTAGTGTTGATAGGGTGCAGAGCCTTGAATTGAAGATCAATTGAATTGTTCATGTGTCGCTTCATCGACTGATAAATTCTTGTTGTGTATGTGATTCTGAAAGGGTAAAAACTACGGGTACTATTACGAGTAGCCCATGGTTAGCGCGCTCACATTATTTTCTTGTGGATTAGTTGACTCTGCATCTTCCCTGCTGGTTTGATGTAGAATCTTGATAATTGGCTCTGCAGGTTCATTACTCACTATGGTAACTGTTTGAGAATGTTCATACTCGCTTTGGCTTTCATCACTCGAAACTTGCTCAGTATCAACCTTGGAACCTTCTTCGCTTTGTTCCACAACGCATTCTGTGATATCAGCCTTCAGAATGGCCAGGGTGGAAAACCCTTACTCAAGCTTCCTCTTGCTGCTGAAAATGTCTCATTTGTTCTCTGTCTATTTCTACTGCACACTGCAATGCCTCGACCTCTTTTCCTCGTTCAATCATGGCTAGTCGAAAATCTTCCCAGGAGAGTTCAGTTTCACTGAAAAAATTCACTGCTGGTGCCCCATTAAGTACGTCGGCCCTTAAATATGTCTCTTCTGCTCTTACATTACTGGCAGAGCTTTCTTCTGTGATTTTATTCATAGATTGTTTGTGCTCTTGATTGGACTGTTGAGGTTCTGGTATTATACCATTGTCCCTCATCCATTGCTTTCGTCTTAGCTGCTTTTCCTCTTCTATGGTAATGTCTTCTAGAAATTGCCCATGATTGTACATTGGACCATTAGGTTCATGACTCCTAGCCTCCCATGTATCATGTTACTGCGATCTCTAGGTAGACCGAATTAATGCTGAAAAATGCTGCTATGATCACCCCCAAATTGTGACTGTTGTTCCCAGTTGGGATATGCTGAATAGAAATCTGTTGTGTTGGTCTCTTCTGCATAGCGTTGTTGCTGATAAAAACGTGTTGTTTCAGATTAGTGTTGTTATTCCATTGCTGATTCACATAGTGATGGAATGCCATCTTTAACGCTCGTGCTTGTGGTAATGTGATTGAGACTTCTTTCCCTGTTGGTTGTGTAAGACCCTAGTTTTCTTTAAAATGTATTCATGAGTTGTATTGATATTATTTATTTATTTATTTTTTTGTATAACCTTTTAAATGGACTAATTAATTAATCCATAGAATGCTAAGGCTTAGTGGTATTTTTATCTAATTTATGTAAAATCAACCATTAACTTATATAATGCAAAATATCTATTTTTGGGTGGAATTGAAAACCTTTTCTCTAGGGTTTTGTTTTAGTCATTAAAAATGAAAATTTAGTTTTGATATAAAAGGAATAATGTTTGCTTTTCTCTCTCTCCCAATCAATTCTCGCGTAGCCTTCTCCCATCAATCCCCATTCCTTACTCGTGTCGCATCAAACAAGGGAGAAAGGCTTAATCTGAGCCATTGGTTCAGTCCTTACCTCGCAGCCTTCTGATATCCCCTTCCAGATCCCATCTCAGCTGTAGATCTCCATCGTCCATCTCCGTTTGAGACGCGTGGCACACTCAGGTCGAGCTCAGCCTCACGTGGATTTGCGTGTTCTTCTCCAGCAGCTTTTGTTTCGTCTCAGTTGCCACATGCCTCACCGGTGACTTACGCCATCGCCTACTCCTCTGCCTCGCGTGTGTGTTTCCTAGCCAACGTGACCCTTCCCTATTTCGGCCTACGACATGTGTGCCGGGCCAGCTCTTTATGCGCGTCATTTTCGAAGCTCGAGCTTCGTAGTTTAGTGCTATTTATTCACCGACAACAAGTCGCAGTGAGTCACCTACGAGTTCTCCTATGGTTTCTCTTTGGTTCCTCGTCCTCATCATCTTGGGTAAGTCCTTTTTCTCCCTTAGCTCTATTTTTAAAGCTTCAACGCCCGTTAATGGAGTTTTTCGGCAATGAGAGTTTTAAATCCGTTTCTTTCTTTGTAGTTTTGTTGAACTAGAGAGCTCCGTTTAAAAATCCGAAACCAGATCCGTTACAAGGAGACCGAGACAAAGAAAAAGAGGTAATGTTTGTAGGTTTTTGGTGGTGACGCGCTACTGTTGTTTTTCGGTGATGCGCCACCGTACATCGGTGACGCGTCGACAGCTCAGTTTCGCATTCTTGTTCGCGTGGTGAGCTCCATTTTGGCTAGTTCGACTTTATCTGTCCATTTTGTTGACTTTTAATCGTGATTCTATGTTTAGGTGTTCTCGAGTTTCATCGTTTCGACTCGTGGTTTATCGAGTCGTCGGGAAGGTAAGGAGTTCCATTATGATTCGAGTTGGTGGCTTAAAAGCATGTGATTAGGAGTTTGTGAGAATTTTTGGGAAATGGATGCTTTATGACTTGTTATATGTTGATTTGTGTTTGAAACCCCTTGTGTGATTAGTTATTCTCGTGATAATATAATATTGTAGTGTTATCTCCTAAACCTTAATATGCCCCCATTCGTTGTGCCCATGTTAGAATTGATATCTCTTGGATTGCATTTGTTTGCTTGGGTCTTGGTGGGGTATGATGTAACGACCTTGTTATCCATTCCAGTTCCCCAGGTATGTTCGGTTGTTGATTCGATTGTTCGGTTGGGCCGTTACGGCAGTTTGAGCCGTTAGGGGCATTTTGGTAATTTTGCCTTCAGGGTTAGATTTGTAATTAATCAGGTTTCTAGGGCTATTTTCGTTATTTGCTAAGTTCGGGTTATTGTTACATTTTCAGGTTCCCAAGGTTGAAGTTACTTTTGGGAAGCTTGGAGGTCCTTTTTGGTTAAAAGAGAAAAATGGAAAAAAAATTGTTTATTTATTTCTCCCTCACCAGAACTGAAGGCAGAATCGCTTGAGGACTCTATTTAAGCCCCTCTTTCACTCCAAATCCTAAAAGCCCTAGCAGCATTTCTCTTTTCTTCATTTTTACCGAGACCCAAATCATCATTTTTCTCTCCTCTTCTCTAGATCGCAAGACCTCCTTCGTCGATCCGAGTAGCCACCGCAAGTAGCCCCTCGCGATCGCCACCACCTCCGCACGCAAGCTCCCCTGTCCAGCCTCTCTTTGTTGATCGCACAGTTCCACGATCGTCCTCGTTGTGTCCAATCGTAGCGCTGTCCAATCGTAACGCTGTCCAACCGATCACCCGTGCGATCGGTAGTCACAAGACCAGCCTTTGATAGCCGCTCTTCGCCCTTCGCTAGTAGTCGCTCGCCCACGAACGCCAGCAGCAATCGCAGCCTTGCGATCACATTTCTGTCGCCTCAGTCGAGTTCACGGTCACACAATACCGAGACCTCGCCCGTCCGCTTGTCCGAGTTGATCCATTGTGCTGCGTTTGCTTCAGATTTTACTCTAGCAAGTCCTTTGCCTCTGCGAGACACTCGTCCACACTGACTCACTGTTCCATGATCGCTTCATCGAGTCTTGCACTTCGTGCAGTTGCCTGTCGCTTCACCGCACGCCTTGCCAAGAGCTTGCCTTACTGAGAGTTCACCTTCGCTGTGCCGCTTGCCCCTGCGAGCAGCCTTGCCGCACAGTCCTTGCCACAGCCCTTCGATTGCTGCCTCACGTCCGCGCATAGCTTCACCTTCGCCTTCGTCGAAGCCTGCTGCCGAGCCTATCTTCTCGATTTAAGGGTATTGTTTCCTCATCCTTGTGTGTGTTGGTCATTGCTATTAGATGTTTAGAGTTTGATTAATGTTGTTATCATTATTTGCTAGGTTTGTGTTGGTTCTGCAGTTCAAAGAGCATTATTCTCTGTTTGTGATTTTCTGCTTGTTTCCAGGTAAGAATTTCTTTGCCGGGGTAGTGTGGACCCTGCTCTTGACATTGATAGTTTTCTGGTTGGGTGTACTATTTTCTAAGCATGCTAGTTGATAGGTGTTTGAACGTTATTTCTGTTACTGAACTTATTAGTATATAAGCTTGCCTGTTTATTGCCTGTCGATATACTTGTTAGTGGATAGGATTGTATGGCTTGTCTGATAAGATCTGGCATGTAGGTGTATGTACCCTGGATTGCACTACTATGTTGCGGTGACTATTTTATCTGTGATTATGATATGCTGTATGTTATTGTGCAATGTTATTAATGTTGAACTCTGTTAGTCCTAGGGTACTCCTTAGTTAGATCTTGTTAGGTTGTCATCATCTAGAGGCTGAGAGTGGACCAACGTATGTGTCCCCACCGGTCGGGCTGTGAGGATAGATTCCTTACCCCCGGCAGCCAGGTGTGGATTAGCTACCACACCAGTATAAGCCTAGTTTGTGGCCTGCTAGAGAAGGGTCCTTTCCTTAGTGTAAGCCTGCCTTGGGACGACTTTTATCTTCAGGCGTGTGGTGTGATTCAGGCTGCCACAATATGGTGTCGAAGGCCTCCCGCCAACTGTGGATCAGTGCTCACCTTTCTGATTCACAGGCATGCGCACCTGGACCGGCATAGTTTGTGTAGGCCTACATTTATCTAGTTTGCAGGAGCATGTGGTGTGCGCGTATGTACATTAGGCACTAGGAGGAGAGCTCCCTCAGGCTAGTGTATCAGTACACCTTTCTGTTCATTTAGAGCCTGACACTTGGGTACTCTTCCAAGTGTCCAAGATCAGCATAGTGAGCTGATCACCTTAGCAGAGAGTTGGAGACTTTTGAGATTTTGGGGGTTATATTGATAACCCATTTGGAGATCCACAGTGGATCCTTAGTCGAGAGTTAGAGATTTCGATGGTTTAAGCACGCTGTGATTGTACTCATGTTGAGACTGCCTTTGTGATGATGTTCTGCTTGTATGCTAAGATGCTAGATGATGTGACTTGCGTACTGTACCCCGGTTGGGGATTCTTACTGAGTGCC
>JBBMKA010046179.1:0-20371 GCA_037833695.1 Sechiopsis laciniata
ATCTTGAACTTATTTAGCAAAATTTGTGTAAAACCCTATTCACCCCCCCTCTAGGGTTGTCATACCGATCCAACAGGGCTTAGACCAAACTTAATTTAGACCTAGATTTCAAACAAACTGACTTTTAATCCAATTAATTTTGAGACAATTATGGAGTTGTAATTTACCTAATAATATTTAATTGTATATATTTATAAATGATATGGCAATTTTTTATTGGCCGAAATTTCTCAGTCAACATGTATAAATCCATTAAATCTCAAGTGCTGACAAGAAAAGGATTAAGATTCTAACCCAACAAACAAAAAACTTCTTCCAACAATGTCGGAAAAAGAAACTCATCAGAAGCAGGGAAACAAAGATGGAGAACGACTAGATCAACAACCAAACCTCAAATTTTGAAGACTTTGAATGCTTTTTCTTCCTCTGATCAAAATATACCGAGATGGAGAACGACTAAATAAACACTCATTCTAGCTTAGTTAACTGTCTCACCAGCATACACAGATCACTATCTACTTATAATACAATAACATCGTTATTTCCCTATACAAGACTATTATATTTATAGAGGGTCTTAACCAAAAGTTGTTTGCATGTTGTTGTGAATTTGTTACCTGTGCTTTGCGATTTGAACATCAATTATGTTAGGAATCTATTATGCTTAAATAACTACTCCTGTTAGTGTTTGTTTTAATTGTGCATGATCAACTTTTGTATGCGGATATGTTTTCAGTTCTTTGTTGAATGATCTTTCATCAAGTTAGAATCAAGCATGTAGAGAGCTTGTTTATTGTCTTGTACTTCAATGAAACTAATGAATACCATGTGATTTTGATTGATTTATTTCGTATTCTAAATTATATTTTAATAATTCCAATGAGTAAAAATGATTAAAACTAGGAAATTGTTATAAGACTCTTTTGACTAAATAATTACAAATATAGTCAAATTTAAAAGTATTTATATTTATAATTATTAATAAGTTTATATATATATATATGTGTGTGTGATAATACTCATTAATATCAATGATTAATTTTTTTAAAAAAAATGATCATATTAGTAATTATTTTCTAAATTTCACTAAACTAGGAAGTTTCTCTTAAAACTATTGATATATTTAAAATAAGAAAGGTTTAATTCGGATAAAATAATGTAAATGTTAATTTGGAAAAATAAACCTAGGTGAATTCCTAATTAAACTGCGAAAATACTGGAAAGCATAAGAATTTAAAATTTATTTATGTAGGCACACGATTTTTTTCTTTAAAAAAACTTTTTACACATCAACAAATAATTAAAGTGATTTTGTTTCAATTAACATAGAATATTACCTATCAAAAACTAAAAACAGTTAAATTCTCCCGTAATTATCTTAGATCATAGCAAAATCAATCCCAAAATCAAACCTGAAAAGAAACAAAGAAATTAAAAAGGATGTGACAGTAAAGAACCTTATATTATAAATCCCATACATAATCTTGATGTGTTTTTGGTTGATATTACAACCAACTTTTAATAAAATCCTCCTTGTTACCCTTAATGTTTTTCAAATAGACTCCATCATCTTTTGCGGTCCAAATACAGTTATTCTCAAAACAATGATCATGGAGCCAACCAGGTGTGCTCTCGACCGAAAAAGCCACCAAAGATATAGATTGAAGATTTGGCTTTCCCAAATTACATAAATAGAAAAAGTCCGTATACGAAACATCGACACTAAATCTCCAATCGAATTCAGCTCCAACGATGACACTTCGTGCGCCTAGATCGTTTTCCTTAGACTTGCACTGCACAGACAACATTTGGGCATTGCTTAGTCCATTCACAATGTGGATGTGCCATGTACTCAGCTCGGCCGCCTTTGTTCGCTCGAGTATTGCCAATAACGATACAATCAAGAGAACCAAAAACTGCTTTTTCATTGATTTCATTTCCATTGCTTTAATTTAGAGATTGTGTGATGGGAAAATTACTTTGATACTGGATTATAAATAGAGATGCCATTGGTGATTGTGCAATGAATCTGTGCAGAACTCATATGGAAAGAATATTTATGGCCTTTTTTGTTACTTTTAAAATAACAAGTTACTACTTTAAGGTTTATTTATATTTATTTTTATTTTATTTATCGTACGTGATTATAAGACGTTTTTTAATACATGAAATGTCTCAAAACAATGAACTTAGAGACCGTTAATTCTTAAAAAAGAAAAACAGTTAATTATGCTATTAATTAGCCTCGTGATGATTTTTAAAAATAAGCCATTCAAGAGAGTTTTCTTGTTCTTAATTAAGAAAATGCATTTAATTAGCAATATGATCATTTCTGTAAACATGCCATTTAAGAAAGTTTTATTTTATTTTATTTTTATTTTTGTACTAAAAAAAGAAAAGTTTATTTTTCTTAATTAAGAGAGTTAATTTTTTGGAAGAATAATTTAGAAAGATTTATTCTCTCATATAGGGGTGCAACATAAAACCGAAAAATCGAATCAAACCAATCTAATCCAATGGATCGGATCGGTGTTTTAGCACAAAAACGAACATATCGATTTGTAATTTGAAAAAACCGAAAACCGAACCAATCCAATTCCGATTTTCGTTTTAAAAAACCAATAAAAACCAATCCAAACTGAGGTATACATATATATATTTTTTTGAGATTACAAATAAATATATATTTTGTCAATGAATCATATAAAGTTATCTTCCTTCCATTATTTTGAAAAAAATTTTAAAGTGTTGAAAATTTTCTTAATTCCCTCCTATTTGAAGTAAAAAACATCATTAAATAATTTTTAATAAGTTAAAAAATACTTCCAACCTTTAAAAAATTGTTGTTTATGAGATTTTTTATGAAAAATATTTTTGATATATTAAAAAAAATTGGACATCGGATCGGATCCAAAACCGAACTAATGGTTCTATCTTTTATTGGACATTGAATCGAATCAATTATTTGAAAACCGAAGATATCGATTCGGTTGTCGGTTTGGTACAAAACCGACAAAAACCAAACCGAAATCACCCCTCTCATAGTTCAAAAATATTATTAGGATCCAACTATTATCTGACATTAGAAAGTGAAGAGTCCTCCAATCATCATTTATAAAATAGGTGAACTACTCTTATTATCATCAATTAATTTTGAGATGACTGTTAACATTATCTAATAAATATAATCTATTATCTTTTTTTTTTTTATGAAAACTAATCTATTATCAATTTTGATCAACGAATGCATGTCTATTATCATAAAAGTATACTAATTTTGATATGTAAATAAAAGATATTGAGACTTATATTTGATAAATTAACTAGTAAATAATCAAGGTTGTAATGACTACTGTAAAAAAAAGGTTGTAATGAATTATATTTACTTGAGTTTTAAAGGGTTTTTTTCAATTCGAGTTCAACATTATTTACATTTGAATTATGCTAAGCTATATAAATCAAAATGGAGTAAACTATTTAAATTTATGATTTCTTAATTATAAAATATATCGTTTATGATTTATGTTAATTGAGTACTCAAGCCTAGCCAAACTAAGCCCAGAAAAGTAATTTGTTAAAAAAATTCTATGAAAACTGTTAAAAGCGATGAACACCCATAAACAATAAAACTAATGTACCAATATAAATTTCACGTTATATAAATTCAGTAAAATTCTTATTTTACATGTAAAGTGTACAATAGAAAATGTTAGAATTATAATTTTTTAATTTTTTAAAAATTGTGCAAAATGTCATGTTAAAAAATTTATAAGTGTAACAAATCCACCAATTTAGAGGTAATGTGGGTAACTTTCTTTTTAAAAGGGTGAAACAAAGTTTATAGCACGACTTGGTACAATTATTCAAAGTTCTTATTATTTCTTTATAGAATGTCCAGTGATGAAAATACTATCGTTTTTTAAATTTTGTTTTCAATTAAACTAATTATAAAAAAAAAACGAAACTTTTTTTGAAATAAATGCCAAGATCAAGGATTTAATCTCAATATAAATTGATACTATCGAACTATGTCTCTAGTCGATAATAATTCATTGCATATCATACATTCCATTAAATTTAATAAAACATCGTTTTTGTAAGAAATAAATTTCCATATTTATATTTTTCAGTTGGGAAATCGAACAACATAACTCTGTTTTTTTCCTCCCCTGCTCAAGGAAACCATATTTCAATACTTCGGTTTTTAAAAAACCTTGTAAACTACTTTTGTTCAATTTGTTAGGTTATGAGATTTGATATGTGGTTGAAAGGTTAAACTTGTAATCATAAATTGATCTTTAACTTAATTTAAAAAAAAAAAATTGAACTTTAACTTTAACTTTTGTTTTAACCGGAAAAATAGATATATTATGTGGAGTTTGTAGCAACTATTTTATTACCTAAACTCTATCAACTTTATTAAATTTTCACCTTTTTCTTACCTAAATTTACACATTTCATTAAAATATATTGTTATACTTTTTAGTTAAAAAAAAATATGTGGGGCTAAGAGGCTGGACTTGAATGCACGGTTGAAGGTGTATATTGTATACTCTTAACCAGTTTATAAAAATTAACCGAATATTAAAACTTGAGAAGAGTTTTTTGTCATCTAACTTTATATTGTTTGGTGTTAATCTTTTTTAACTCAACATTTATAAGTTCGAGCCGAAAATCGGTATTTGACTCTCATGATAAGAGCATATCTTCTATGTAAGGTTTATTGGTCCCCTTTTTCCTCCAAATATATTTATATATATATATATTATTTTTATTTTTTATTTTTTATTTTTTATTATTTTTTTTTGAAATATAATTATAATAATGAAAACTCAACCAAAATTTTTGACTCAATGAACATATAAAATGAAGAATGAAAAGAGTATATTTGAAGATAGAAAAAAAAAAAAAAAAAAGAAGCAACATGTAAAGCTATATTATATATATTATGATCATTCTTTAATATTCGTACTTTTCATCCGCAATCAAATATTCTTTACCAAAATAGATATTACATTAATATCAATTGGAAAAGAAGAAACAAAAACACAAATGAATGTACTATATTCTTTATTAAAAAAAACTGTGAGACCTAGTTTTTTTGTGTAATCATTCCCACTTGTGAACAAAAATTTCCTTTTTATCAGGGTTGTTTCTCAGATAAATTCCATCATCTTTTACAGTCCACGTACAAACGGAATCTTGATCGGTTGAACATTTATAATAGAGCCAAATCGAATGTTTTTCGGTCCAAAAGGCCTCAAAAGACGTAGATTGTCCATTTGGTTTTTGTAAGTAGCACCAAAACAAAGTCGTATTCCAAAAGTTTACTCTAAAAGACCAGCTGAATTCAGCTCCGACACCGATATTTTTTTCTCCAAAATCGTTGTCTTTGGATTTGCAATGAACAAGAAGCATTTGGCCATTGCTTAGCCCATTCACTACGTGAATTTGCCATGGCACGAGAGGTGCAGCCTTCATTGGCTTGATCATGGCCATTGACAAGACAACAAAGAAAATTAGAAAGTGATTGATCTTCATGTTCTGCATTTCCATTGCTAATGATGATTTTGTTTTTGAGAAATGATGTTCTTGGCTTATAAATAGGCGGATATTTGACTTAATATGGAAAATGAATTCAATATTACAAGGCCTTTTTACGTTATACAAATACAATACAATAACGGTGTTAATTAATTCTGTGATAAAATTGTTAAAAGAAACATATTTGGTGTCTATCTTTTAACAGAAGGAAGTGATTTAATTAGTTTCCATTTTTAGTTTGTCATGAAGATTTGGTTCATGAAGTTTAGAATGCAACTTTTTTTTTTTTGTCGTAGATCGATAAATTGCTTTACATACTATATATTTTTAAATTATAATCTTAAGGGAATGTTATTTTGATGACCTTGACAAGATTTTTCATGATAGAAATGAAAATGTTATGTTCAACAAATCTCCAAACCTTGGTATATAATAAAGTTCTTTTTTTTTTTTGGGCTTTTTACCGAAATAGACTAAATGAAAAAAAAAAAATTACACCCATGTTCATCTTAAAATTTTTTAGCAAAAGTAAGCCACTCCTTTAAAAAATAAATTTCATTTTATAGGAAAATTACATAAATATCCTCCATTTTTTATAACAAAAAATCTTCCGTGTCATTAAACCAACAGTTATAAAGCAAAAAACCTTATAATTTCAAAAAAGAAAATCTTTCCAAATCAAACCTACTTTTCTCTTCCTGTTTTCAATTTCAACCCAAAATTTTCTCCATAAAAATCTCTCCCCATATACAACGTTTTTTTAAAAAAAATAAAAATAATTAAATTATGTGAATACACAATTTCTTTGTGATTGATTTTTTTTTTTAAACAAATTTCTTCATTATTGATAATTGTTTTGATTTTGACAAAAAAAAATCTAAAATCTTCATGCATGTATTAATAAATAAATATGAATTTTTCCATCATTATTATTTTTCTAGTATCAATCAAATGAAGTAAATTGTATAATATATTAGTAATTTTAAAATATAGTAATACTGTATTTTTTTACATTGGTACGTATTAGTACTTTATTAATACTGTATTTTATGATTAAGATGTATAGTATATTTATGTGTCTTTATCTCACCTTCATCCTACTTTATATCTATTTGTATTCTTTATTGATTATTTGACGATGATTTTACTATAAATACAAGTAGATCTAATTCTATAGGAGATAAATTAAACAAGCTAAACAATCAGAAGAGCAACTCTTGAAAAGAAAAGCAAGGTAGAAGTGTTATGGTATTAAGAAAATGTTCAAAATTCCATTATTTAATAGCATTAATACTATAGAGGTAATATGTCTCAACAACATGTAATAGATTTTCTAAATTACTTTTTTTATTAAGAAGCTAAAATATATTAGTGAATATAGATAATTTTTTTTTTTTTGAGACAGAATATAGATACATGATTTGATATTAAAAGACCGTGCAAGTTTCATATATAAATAAAGTATTAATAGTTGTATTATTTATTATAAATATAGTATTTATCTTTTTTTAAATATAAATACAATATTTATATATATTTTTTAAATATAAATACAGTATTTACATATATATTTTTTTAATATAAATATAATATTTATATATATGTTTAAATATAAATACTGTATTTATAGTTTTTAAATATAAATAAAATATTTATCTTTTTTAAAAGAATATAAATACACTATTTATTTTTTTCTTAATATAAATACAGTATTTATATTGATACTGAAAAAGTAATAAAAAAAAAGGTTAAAAAAATGAAAAATTTGTCACGTGGCCACTCTAAGGCACTCAATCGAAGAACGTGATTTGGAAGAAAAAAAAAAGTACGCAAAAGTGGCCGCACGATAGGGTAGAAGGAAATGAAAGAAACGTGAAAAGAATGGTATAATAGGTATTATTAAAAAATATTATTAATTAAATTTAAAACAAAAAATATATTTACAAATATTTTAAAATATGATTAGATTCGTAATTATTATACTAAAAGTGACTATCCACCACAATTTCTTTTTTTTTTTTTTTTTTTTAGGATTGGTATATAATAAAGTTGAGGGAAAATCTGAAATAATGCATTTATTTTAGAAATTAATTTGGTATATGCTAACGTTTAGAAACTAAATATTTATTTTAATGATGGTTATACGGTCAAACATTATTTTAAACCAATAAAATAATAAATGGTTCACACTAATGCCATTTTGTTTTAATTTAATTCTAACAGATAATGAATGAATTTTTAAAAGGATGGAAACTTTGTTTTTTTTTAAAAAATGGGAAACCTTGTTAAAATTATGGTAGATGCATGAATGGGAATGGATATGTTTCTAGATACATTCCTTGGTAAACTTATTTAGTTAATTCCAAATTACATGAATTTCTAAATACACAGAAGGTAATTTATATCAAAAAATACACATAAGTTATTATATCAACTAAATAAGTGGTATGTATTTATGGAGGGAGGGGGACCTCAAACCGTACATAGAGAATATTATTACTCTCAAATAAATAATTGATAAACTCAGCACCCTGATATTAAACTAATACCTAATCCTACCTCAAAATATATATATATATATATATATATATATATATATTAGTTTATATTGAAAAGAATAATTTAAAATGTTTAAATTAATAATGTAATATATTGAATATATTAAATTGATAGAATTTATTTTAATGTATTGCCTACATAAAATTAATAATAAATTAGTATATCAATAAATTAATGGAAATTTATTGTAAATAATAAATTTTAGTATCCCTATTTTATGACGATAACTTTTAAAAAATATTTTATAAACATAATAAAATATGAAATATTTAATGAGATAAAAAAATATATATGTAATATTTAATGGTTGTATAACTTTTTAATAACTCGCACACTCACCTTCAAAAAAGAAGATAAAGAGCCCTAGTGAGAAAATTCTCTGTCTACAAGTTTGGAGAGAGCCCATAAGAATCAATACATCTTTCCTCCCATTGACCTTTCAAATTTCAAACCAATGTTCTTTAGAGACGCGTATGGTCGCAAAATCCCAAATACACAAATTCCTTTTCTGGTTGGAAATATAATAGAAATGAAAACGTGGAAAATACTTGAATAAATAAATAGAGAAACATTTTTTTAAAATCAATAAATAGAGAAACATTAATTTATAGAGAAAATCCATAAATTAGGCAACTTCAATTCAAAGTTTAAATTAACTAATAGAAATCGAATGGGTCACTGGTGTAATGATTTCATTATTTGGTTGTAAATTAGTTCAATACCAACGTCACAAGTTCAATCTCGAGCATTGATATTTGTTCTTCTTCCTCAATATATACTCAAAAAAAAAAAAAAAACTAATAGAAACATAGCTAATTAATATATATTTATGAGTCCATGACTTCATAGAATTAAAATTTTCTACTTTCAATGTTAATAAATAAAAATAAAAAGAGAGAGAAAAAAGAGAGAGATTTTTTTTTTTTTTTTTAATCTTTTAAGTTAGAGGTATAGTTTCAATTTGATCTTTATATTTTAAAATTAAACACTTTTTACGTCTGATATTTCAATAATATTCAATTTTAGTCTTCCGACATTTAATAATACTTAATTTTAGTTTTTAAAATAAAAAATTGTAATATTAACTCTAATCATAATTTTAAATTTCAATATATTTATGAAGTTATTATTTTAATATTGACGTGATTTAAATTTTTAAAAGAAAATAAGTATAAAAATTAAAATAGAATGAATGTCATTAGTAGAAGTATTTGATTTTATAGTATAATGACCAAATAGAATCCATCTGACAATTCTATGAACTAAAAATGTATTTTTCCCACAAACAAAAATATATATAAAGTTCAATATTTCCGCTGATGTACATGTGCACCTTATTGTGTGGGTCAATGATCAACTTATTTTGCCACTTTTAAAATATAATAATATCATAAATTTGTTTTGATTATTTATTTATTCCAATGTGTATTTCATTGTCAATAAACTATATTTATTCAAATGTACTTATTATTAACTAAATTGTGTTTCAAAAAAAAAAAAAAAAAAAAAAAAAACTAAATTGGAACTTAATGTTTAAGTATAGTGGATAAATTGCATAAATCCCTCTTATATTATGATGTTGATAACATTTAGCCTCTTATAATACTGTCAATTTGATTAATTATCATCCTAATGTTCGATAAGTATAGCAATTAATCTCTTGATTTGAATTTGAAAGATTGTAGCATGTATAAAAAGGTAATTTTCATTAAAATAAATAAATAATCACTCATCTTCTTCCAAATTATTTATAATCTCCCAAAATGCCAGTATTCGGGTTAATCTTCACCGAAAATCACAATGCCTCTTATATTTATTTAGAACAACCAAATGTAGGATCTGATGGCAACATAAAAATCAAGCATAACAAGATAAACACACCCAATGAAAATAAGTTTGTGATGGACGATGATATTGGGAGAAACCTTTCATAATAACCACAGGAATAAGTAGAAATATAACTCAAAAATTAAAGGAAACAACAAAATAGAAAAACACAAGAATTTACCTTGAAAAACTCCCAAATTTGAGAAAAAAAACTACGGACAAAAAAATTTGAACTGTGTGATAAATTGTTATAATCACATAAAATTCTCTCTCCCGACCTCAATTACATAAACAATCTCTTCAAAACTTATACTACTTACTCACACTCTTTGCACTACTCTCCACAAAAGCAATACAAAAGGAATTTAATTAGAGTCGATACACCCTAACTTAAATGCTTCTAACTTAGGATGTTTTGAAATCAAAGCCCACATGCTCCTTTTATAGTGCTTTGAGTACACTACTTCCTTGAAACTTTCCGATGTGGAAAATTTTTCTTCTATTACCAAAAAACCCAACAAATTTTAATTGAAGAAATATTTAAAGAATCCACATCTTCTCTAACAATTGAGAATTATAGCATACTCTATCATAAAAAGTATACCACTTGAAACATGACATCTAAGATTTTTCTTCTTCATCACGTGTTGATACACCTTGCTAAAATTTAGTGTGTAACTTTCATCTACTTAGCTTAGCTGGAAGTTCTTCAGCCACCAACATAACTTCCACCACACATATTGCATAACCGTCGAGTCAATGCATGTGTGCAAACTTGTGAAACCACTCACATCACATCCTCTACCATGGAAAAACTAACATACCATGAGAATGATTACCTTCTTTCTTCAAAAGAAGTCATTTGATCCTCCAACGAGATAGATCATGTCAGCATCCGAAACAGAATGCTTTGACGAACTTGCTTTGTTAGGACAATTGTTTCTCATGTGACCAAGTTGTTCACATTCTCAGCAACCTCTCTTTTGCACAAAGTTTTTTATTCTTCCCTTAATTACTTTACTTCTTAGATACTCTGTGAAAACCACCACTGACTCTACTAGATCATCATCGTCGTTTAATATTTTTTTTATTTAAAAAGCACCACATGTTGGTCTTCTCTTTAAATTCTTGTGTTATTCAAACTATATCAACACATCTCGAACTTGTACTTGCCATAAGCCGACGATCATCCTTTCGTCAAACTTCTCCACATCAATTTTCACCGCACTTGTAAAGGTTGACATATCTGCTTCACTCCTAGTAAGTCAGCAAATAGTGAACATTATTCACAATACACAGTTATAGTTCATTTCCATAATTCTTTTCTGATGTGGAAGCTCATACAAAGTTGTAACCATAGAACATACTCAGAAATTCGAAAACTACAAACCTAAAGCTTTAATACGACTTGTTGGGAAAACCTTCCATAATTACCCATGAATAAGCAGAAATACTAATTTAAGTTGAAAAACTCTCAAATTTGAGAAAAATATCACAGAAAGAAAGAATTTCTCCTGTGCAAAAATTGTTACAATCACACAAAATTCTCATTCGACCCGAATTACATAAGCACTCTTTTCAAACCTTATACTACTTACACATTTTGCCCCTCTCTCTCCACGAAAATATAAAAGGAATTTAACTAGAGTCAGTACACTCAAGCTTACTTTTATAGTGCTTGGAGCACACTACTTCGAATCTTTTCGATGTGGGACAATCTTCTTTTAATATTTTTTCAAAAAACCCAACAGATGTATGGTGACGAGATTGGGATCCAAACTGGTTCTCTCTTAAGATTAAAAAATATCACTGAAATCTCTCAAATTTACTCATTTGCTCGTTCTATGATTTGATTTTTCAATAAAAGTTTCCTCTTTGTAAAGACCTGACCCTTCCTAGAGTCTCAATCTAGGTCTCTACCCTAAATGCATGAATTAAAACAAAACGTACGAGGCATTATGAAAATACTCATTCATTGAAATTAAATTTAACTCCAATTTCAAGAAAAGTCAACCAATCAATTTGGGTACCCTAAGTAAAACATAGAAAAACAATTAAGAAATTCATGATGCAAGGTAACATGCTTTCAAATCCAATTCGTGCAAAAAGTAAGATTTAAAGAAAATAACGATGATACTCAATAAATAAAACATAGTCGCCCCATGGTCCAACAACTTCAATCAGCCTCCCTGGTTCATCACGTGAGTACTTATAGAACATCCATAGAAGAAAGGGTGAGTCTTAAACTCAGTAAGTTTCCCTACGTAGAACATATAAACATGTATAGGCATAGTTTATTAAAATCTATGATGGGCACAAACCCCTCAGCAACATTTGGGCACCAACCCCTTAACAATAATAATCAACAATACTAACCCCCCAACTACAACATTGGGCACTAACTCCTCAATTACAACATTGGGCACTAACCCCTCAATTATAATATTGGGCACTAACCCCTCCAATGATAATAGTTCTAATGGGAAACCCCTCAATTACAACATTGGGCACCAAACCCCTCATTCATACATGCAAAGGGTATTAACCACAAAATAGCAGAGACAATTGTATTAACTTTTCAAAGCAAAGACAATTGTATTCACTTTTCAATATGTATACTAATGTTCCATCTTAATATAAATTTCCTTACCTTGGCAAAGTTCAAAGGTTCTACAATTCCAACTCTCGGGGCCTAAAGGTCAAATCTAGTCAATCCAATCAATGGTCAAAGCTGATGTGGCTGGTCAACAGTCAAAGGGTCAAGATGTGTCAACATTCAACAAGGGTCAAAATCAATTGAAACCAAGGGTCAAAAAACAAAAAGTTTGGTTGGAATCCGACAAGGATGAACGGTGGTCGGAGTTTGTGGCAGCGACGGGTTGCGACAGTGCACAGACGGTGGTGGCTGGCTGCGTAGACGGGCGTGTGCGGCAGTGGGGTCACGCAACACGGTGGCTGGGTGCAAAGGGAGATGGTGGGGTCGTGCAGGCGGTAGTGTGCGGTGGCAGGGTCGTGCAGGCGATGGTGTGGTCGGACAAAAAAATTAACAAGAGGGAGGGTTGTGCGTGAAAGAGAGAGGAAGAGAAAAAGATGAACAAGAGATTTGTTATGGGATTTGAGAAATTGTTAATATATATATATATATTATTATTATTATTATATTATTATATTAGGTTAAATAAAATAGGTCTTTTCTTCAAAATAGGGAAAAGATTCCAATAATCTTTTAAATATGGACTCCATATTTTATTCCTAAAATTATTGTCCTTTAAATCACTCAACAAAAATAGGCAACTCACAAGAATAATATTCTTATTAAATGAAATAAACATCATTTAATTAATTACCATGCCATAAAATTTATTTAAATTAAAGGAAACAAATATCAATTAACTACAGACTCACCTGAATATGAAGTTGGAAAATTTCAGGGCGTTACATTCTTTCAGTTTGTTTCTCATTTTTGCTCTAATCCCATTAGCAAAATTTTGCTCTCGTTACACTTCTTTAGTCTACATGTGGAGTTCATCAATTTCCCGAAAAAGGGAAAAGGAAGTAATAAGGATGACAATCCAACTTGATCTTCACATAGTCATACATCCTCATGACTTTTTTTTTTTTTGTTTCACTCAAAATGTATTATATCAATGGAAATGGTTGTCATCATTTATATACATATGATCTTTCCCCCCACCTAACCACCGTTCGAAAATTTTGTTCGTATCTCTAGAGAAAAATCAACGAACAATATTATGGATATCGCAAGGGCAAGATTGCAGCTGGAAATTGATTACTTTCTTTCCTCCAATTGAAAGTTAAGAAGCTATTTGTTACAAATTTCATATTTTAGAGATAATTTGCGTAATATTTTTTTAAAAATTAATATCTAACAATATCTACTATTTTTAAGGCAATGGTTCACATTTTCATCTCCACCGTTGTTGTACTACAAATATCATGAAGCCAAATAAACAATGGTATTTTTTTTAATATAATAACATATTTGATATTCGAACATAGACTTCTTTTTTTATTATTAAAAATACATGTAAATTATTGTTAAACTAACAATGGAATATGTATGTTAAAGATTGAGTAATTTTCAAAGGTTAATTAAAATGAGAAAATTATTATTATTATTTTTTTTTTTTTGAGTATATATTGGGAGAGAGGAGATAAATACTGACGAGATCGAACGTGTGACATTAGTGTTGAACTCGTTCACAATCAAACAATGAAATTATTGTGCCATTAACACATTCTCAAGAAAATTTAAGATTAAATTACACACATTTAGTCCTTAACTTTTAATGTGACAAATAGGAATTGATCGTTGATCCTTTCAATTGTGTATCAAATATGTATTTTATATTGTTTCATATATATATATGTTTATTTTAAGATTTTTAAAATGAACGAATCTATTAAAATAAAATTGAAGTTTGTCGGTGATACACGTAACTTTGGAGTTCATACAAATTGATTAGTACATGAATGAACTTAGATTATGCATATCATGATTTAAAAATAAATAAAATAAAATAAAATGGAGATTTATGATGAGTAGAAAAAAAGGGAAAAAAAGCAGTATATACCATTGATCAAGACATCATAAATTCAAATCCTCATCTCAATTATGTTAAAAAAAAAAAAAGAAAATCTCATCTGAATTATTATAATCTCAAAGAAAAAAAGGAAAAAAATTTTAGAAAAATTCAAATATAACAAAAATCGATATAAAAGTTAAATTGATAGTTAAAAAGATAGATTTCAATCCAATCAATTTTGAAATTAATAAATTTTAATAAAGTTAAAAGTTGAAATACTTTCTAAATATTTTAAGAAAGTTGTTATAATTAAAATAAAGAATTTAGAATTTAATATCTATAGCAAATTTATTTGTTAAACAAACCGAAATTAATTTTAAAATAAGTTCTCACATACAATCAAAAGAAAAAAGTTGTGTGATGTAGTAGTTCCATTTACATCCACAGCTCATCAACTACCTTCACCTTCCTTCATCTTCAACCATACAAAATACAAATTACAATTTTATATACTAACTCCCTTCATTTCTCCCTCTCTACAAAAATCTTCTTCTTTTTCCTGTTTCCACCTCCATTTGAATAGCCAACAAAATACACACAATGCTGCTGAGGAGCTCTTCAACGCCCCTTCTAGGCTCTCTCCTCCCGCCGGACCCTGTCGGAAAACCCGCCCCCTCCTCCTGCGCTTTCCACTGCAATACCGTCTCCTCCCCTGCTGCCGCTTCTCTCCACTCCGACCACCACCGCCCCTCCGCTGCCTTTCGTAGAACCAACTCCGAAGGAAACCTTAATACCCTCTCCCATGCTCCTGATTCTGCGGAGGACTCCACCTTTGATTCCTTCATTTCCAAGCCTAATCTCCTCCGCCGCTCCCCTCTCCAATCCATTCCCTCGTTTTCGTTTTACAGTTCCAGAGGCGCAGTTGAAGAAGAAGATGATGATGATGAGAATGGGGATGAGGATGATGGATGTTTTCGCATCGAGAACGGGATGGAGAGAGTGATTCTGACTCCAGAGCTTAGAGCTATGGAACAAGCTTGGACTAGAGTCGCTTCTGGCAATGAGATGTATCTGGCGAGAGGGATTGGAATTGGACTCGCTGGAGCAGGTGGTAGTGGTGGCAGTGGTGGTCCGCGCTCGAGTGGCGGTGGCAGCAGTGGAGGAGGGGGAGAGCAACAGGGGATGGAGGATTATTACAAGAAAATGATTGTGGAAAATCCAGGGAATGCTCTGGTTTTGACTAACTATGCAGAATTCTTGTACCAGGCAACTTCTAATTTCTAACTTTGTGTGTCTCCATTTCTCTCTCTATGTATTTAGCCATTTGAGGATTTTTTCCATTTGATTTTGATGGCAGTGGAAAGGAGATCTGGTTGGAGCAGAAGAGTATTACAGCAGGGCCATTTTGATGGATTCAAAAGATGGACAAATTTTGTCAAAATATGCAAACTTAGTGTGGGAATTGCACCATGATCAACTAAAAGCTTCTTCTTACTTCAAACTCGCTATCCAAGCTTCTCCGCATGACAGGTCAAATCGCATCCCACATCCTTCTCAAACTTGTTAACCCGATTTACACAAACATAATATAATCGTGCCAACAAGAACATAGCTTTAATAACATCTCGTGTAGGCTAAAAATCAAAATAATACACAATCAAATTCTCCAATTCTATATATTGTTTAGTTAAAAAAAAAATATTACTAGTCATTAAAGTTGGCTGAACCCAACAATAATTGACATGTATCCTCGATCTAAAAGTTACGTGTTCAAATAATTAACTTCAAATATAGTTGTACCAAAAAAATAAATTGATTTATTAGTCCATTTATGGCAAAGTTAGGAGTGTAGTATCACTACTAGAAATCTCATATTTCATGACACTTTTTTTCTCCATTTTGCAAGAAAGAGAAATGAAAAGAGTTATAATAGTTCAAAAGATGCATTTTTCATTTTCTTTTTAAATTTATGATTATATTTTAGAGTCATAAAAATACATTAGGTTATATGTTCAATCTAGGAATGACTTTTTGGGACCTTTGAGAAGAGAAATACTAGATATTTTTTAGAGAATTTGGGCCATGTTTGATCAATAGCTAGCTAAACTTTATGTTTCTCTTTGACCCGTAATCTCCAAGCTCTTTTGGAATTATTCTGTGTGATTTTTGCCTCTAGTTCTTGTGTGAACTCTCTTTTTTTGTTCTCTTGTGTCCTTCCATTTTAAAGTTCGATTCTTTTTTAAAATATTTGACTTCTAGTTCATAAATCTGATGCAAAAAAAATTCTACATTGTGTCAGCCATGTGCAAGCAGCCTACGCCAATTTCCTGTGGGAAATAGAAGACGACGAGGTAGTAAAAGAGATGGCGACACAAATTTGCAGGGCAGCTGCAACTGCCTGAGATGAAAGAGAATGCCTTAAGCCTTTTGCAGAATAATCTTCTCCTCACTCATAATAATAAAAAAATATTCTATCATGTTCAAAATTAATCCATGTCTGTAATACAATGAAAGTGAAGAAATAAACAAACATAGATAGGATAAGGCATAAGGAAACAAGTTTATTTTAAGATTATTGAAAAGGATCAACTTCTGTCTTTCTCAAAGCATGCCTAACAAGTGCTTGTACTTGAAATGCCAAAATTTCCCACTCAAATTTCAAATAAAAAACCATCCATGAGAACCACCATCTTATTAGGTAGTACATGTTTGAGTTTTAATACGATACATCTATTTCAAAACTAATCACTAATCGGTAAAGGGAGGAGTAACTTTATCTATCTTATAAATGTTCGAAGGTAAACTTATTTTTAATGTGAAATAATGATCTACAACCCATCTTATTCGAATCCAAGTAGCCACGAAAACACAAATTACAAACCAATCCAATTCTCTAAACCATCGCCAAATCGTAGTAACACCATGGTAACTAAAACTGGTTTCAAATCCAAGAGTTCCAATTAATATCTTTTGGTTCCAAAAAAAAACAAGAGAAGGTTAAACAACAATTTTGTCCCCTGATTTTAGACTTCGTTTTACTTTTGCATCAATGAATTAAACTTATTCAATTATTGTTTTTATATATGTTAGGGCACACATGGATAAGGAGAAAAGATGAGAGGAATGAATGTGAGATTAAATTTTACCCTATATTTGTTTAAGATACAAAAAACTTTTTCCAAACCCTCATTAACACCTCTCCTCCAAACATATTTATCCAAACAGAGTTTTCATACAACTCTCAAAACAACCTTTTTTTCCTACGGCCTTTACGTTTTTGTGCACCATTTATTCAAACAGTTTTATCTGAACACAGTTTTTCTATAACTCCTTTTTCAAACAACCTTATCGAAACATAGTTTTCGTTCTACCACTCAAACATCAGATCCAAACCACTCAATGCTACTCCCACCCAAGCATGCCCTAAGTATTAAAGTCTTTTTACATGTATCTCGACTATATTTAACTGTTAACCGCAACTCATAAGAAATTAACTTTTTTGCAAGTGATCGACAATTATTTGACACTAGGCCAACCTATCCATGATGATTGGGTCTGCCTACGTATAATAAACAAAGGTTCACAAGAAACAAATCTGGTAGAAAGCACTACCCTTCTCATAACCCCCTTATCCAGGGAAAAATTAGATATCCAAAACACATCTGATTGGTACATCAAAAATTAAGACAAAGGGAAGAATTAGGCAGAAGAACATTCTAAAACTATCCCCTTGTTTGTGTTAGCTACCATATCCATCCATTTCCCTAAAAAACAGAGGTACACGATGTTAGTAGATCGTATTCGTCACCAGGGAAAAAATTTAAATTACAGTTACGAACAAACCAAAAGGAAATTCTCATCCATTCATGTACTAACTCCCATAATATGTCTTAGCGACTGAAGCTGGTTGCTGCTGCTGCGACGATGCTATTGTGTTGTTTGAGCAGTCGGTTGGGTGTAATTCGGACCAGAATACACTGCCTGCTGCTGTAAATAAACACAGCATGAAAAACGAATTTCGCATTCCGGTATGCAACAAACCCGAAGCAAATTGTTCTGTTTCTTTCAACCTTTTTATGAAGGAAAATATTCTGGAATTCACAAGATGTAAGGAGGATTTAATACCATAGGAGAATACGTAGCATAAGTGGAGGCTTGTGGGACTGATGTGTGTAATCGAGAGCTTGTGACTAAAGAGTCGTTGTATTATTATTAGAAGAGGCAATGCTTATTTATAGAGTACAAGATAACCTGTTAAAAAATGAAAATTCAAATTCTCTAAATTCTTCATTTAATAATGAACCCAACAATAGATTTAAATAGAGTACAAGAGATGACCTAATTATAAAAGGAAAATATAATATCTAATCATAAAAAGAAAAAATGACCTAATTATAAAAGGAAACTATTCTACCTAATTATAAAAGGAAAAGAGAAAATAATATTTAATCTAATCCTAAAAGGAATAAATAATTAAAAAAATGTGAAAATACAATTATACTAAAAATAATATAAACCTAACACTCCCCCCTCAAGCTGGATTGTATATGGAATACAAACCAAGCTTGGAGTTAAATTTATCAGAGTTGGTATTGTAATGATGATGCGCCAATTGAGATGATGATGTGAATTGAGATGATGAGTACTGCCAAAGAGAAATCGGATAAGTGCTGCCAGGGACAAATTGGATGAGTGCTGCCACGGACAAATTGAATGAGTGCTGCCACGGACAAATTGGATGAGTGCTGTCAAGGACAAATTAGATGAGTACTGCCAGGGACAAATTGGATAAGTGTTGCCAGAGACAAATTAGGAATGGTGGTCAGGGCCAATTTGGGAATGCTAGTCAGAGCCAATTTGGGAATGTTGGTCAAGGTCAGTTGGGAAAGGAGATGTCAGGGCCAGCTGGGAAAAGAGATGTCAAGACCAGATGGGAAAAGAGATGTCAAGGCCAACTAGGAAAGGAGATGCCAGGGTCAATTGGGAAAGGAGATGTCAGGGCTAACTGGGAAAGCCGGATGGTGATCAATTGCAATTGGATGAGAAGATGATTTTCTCCCTAAAGAAGTTTGAATGGTTTTTTTTGTTTTTTTTTTTCTAAAAGAGAAAGAAGATGGTGAAGTAGGAAAAAGTTTTTAGAAAAAGAGGAAGAAGGTGATGGAAGTGAGATTTTGAATTTTCTAGGGTTTTATAAAATGAGAACATAAAGGTTTGAAGGAATAATTTCAAAAAAGATTTGAAGGGGCAAGAATAAGATTTTGGTTTTGGAAAAAGATTTGGAAAATAAAAAAACACAGAAGAAAGTGGTGCTTTTGGAGTTCTTTTTTTTTTTATGAGAAAAAAAAACGAAGATGATTATGAAGAAAAAGGAAGTTTGGGAGGGGAAGAGAAAAGGTTTATCCGAATTGAAAGGAAAAATTTGAGACTCATACCATGTTGAAAGATGGAAATTCAAATTCTCTAAATTCTTACAATGGGTTTAAATAAAGTACAAGAGATGATCTAATGATAAAAGGAAAATATAATATCTAATCATAAAAAGAAAAGATAATCTAATCATAAAAGGAAAAGATTCTACCTAATTATAAAAGGAAAAGAGAAAAGAATATTTAATCTAATCCTAAAAGGAATAAATAATTCAAAAATGTGAACATATAATTATACTAAAAATAACATAAACCAACATAACCCTAACGGGCCTACCGGGCCTAAACTTAATAAAAGCAGTAAAATACATATTTACACATACAATCCTAACACTCCCCTTCAAGCTAAAGCAAATATGTCTATCATGCCTAGCTTGTTGCAGGGGTAGTTTGCGAGCTCCATTCAGCGCTTTGGTGAGTATATCACCCAACTGTTCTCCAGTCTTCACATAACTCGTTGAAATCAAA
>JBBMKA010046190.1:0-20368 GCA_037833695.1 Sechiopsis laciniata
TATATATATAAAAGTTAATAGAGAGTAACTTTTTTAGAATAATTAACAAGAAATCTGTTATAAGAACCAATTTTAAGATTTATTGAAAGAATAAAAACTAAACTTGAACATTTAAAATCACATGAATCAAAATGGATCAAATTTTCAAAATACATGGACCAAAAAGAGGGAACTTGAAAAAAAATGAAGTATAAATGAAGAAAACAAATTACCATGAATGTAGTTCCAATAGAGGATAGAGCCAACTTTGCCCCATTCACCTTCATGTAACTCACAACTTTGTACTTTATCTTTTGAGATATTGGCCAAATGGTGAGGTTTTGCATGAATTATTTCATGAAACTTTGAAGCTGAAGCCTTAATTTGAACATCAGCCTCCAACTTCCTTATGAGAGCCATATAATGTGGAGATTAATTCAGAAAAAAAAAAAGGACTAAGTTATTGCTCAAATTGGTACAAAAAGAAACAATGATATTATACATATTTATAAGAGAAGCTTAATAACTCTCATACAATGCATGATGTAAGAATTGATATCATTTGGATGTTGGATTTTACATTGTTGTCCACTTTTAATCAAAGTAGTTAGATATAATTATTATGTCATAATGCAAATTCGATTAGGTAAGTATGAATGATATATGACAACCAATGTTTATAATTTAGTAGGTTTTATATAATTAATTATACTTCCAGTTTTCTCTTTGATGCAGATACATTTTTTAGAAATAGAAAACAAAAATGATTATCAAGCAACTCTATTTTAAAAAATGTAAAACAGAAAAACAAAATGACTATGAAAGGATCTCTTAGAAATATAAATTTGAGATCGCCTACTTCTCAACTCCTTTAAATTGGAAACTTTTATGTAACTTTTTTTTAAATCTTCGGCTGGATCAGTCTTTAGGCAGTTCGACTAACGTTACGAAACATAACCGCTTGATCTTACAACATTTGAATGCTAATGAAATAGTAAAAAATTAATTTTTAAATAAATGATTACTAATATAGTATCTTTCCTTAAAAACGGATACTAAAATTTTATTGTGTATAGGTGCATATTTGGCATCATTATGAATGATCAATTTGATTATTGTTCAACTTTTCTTTTTACAAAGATCATCACTCAACTATTTTATGGTTCAAATACATAACCCCTTTATAATTGAATGTACAATGATACCGTGAGCTACTATTTTTGTTGATAATTTGTATGTTCCTTAGTACATTGGTCATTAGTAAAATATCTTTTATCTAAAAAAAATTATTATGAGTTAATTTAGTGGTCAAGATGACCTCGAAAAATTAACAAATTATGAATTAATTAATTAATGATAATCATCTATCTATAAAATTAATTTTCACATATTTTCTAAGAATTAAATATTGTAGTTTGTTTTGATGATAATCAAGTTACACATAACCTATTTTAGATAGACACATATGAAAAAAAACATAATACTCGATCTTTCTATTTTTCATTAGAAAATTTTCCTTCTTAATTTTTTTTTTATAACATTTAGTTGAAGCATCATAGTTTTTTTTTAAAAAAAATTTGAGCTATGGTTCTAGTTATTTAACCCAAAAAAATAAAAGTTCTTTGAAATATTTTTTAAATTTCTTTAATGTTAATAACAAATCTGATTTTGACAAATAAATTATAAAATAGTTCAGTTATTTTTTTTTAATAGTATAAATTATTTGTCGTTTATGGATGATTTATGTCCAAAAGTCGTTTTAAAAATAAATCTACCAACTGTTTTAAATGTAAGAGGGTTATCAACGATATGAGCTAATCAATTAGGTCTCATCTCAAATTATTCTAATGCTATTTAATGATAGAAGAAATAACAGAGGTCATTATTCTTTCTCTTAATTTATTTCGATTTTGGATTGATAGTAGAAATTTTGAAATTCTAGTTTTAAGTGGGCTACTTGCGAAGTATTTTTGTACATACTTATGTCGATAAATGACCCACCCCACATTATTAGAAAAATGAAGAGATCTTTAAAAAAAAAAAAGTGGTTTATTATTCTCTCATATCATGCTAATTGACTTTGAGATGGTATTAGGAGCCCATTAAATGCAAATATTGCATTCGATCTAAAAAATGAAATTGAAATTCAATTCAAAATTGTTAAAGATCTCACATCAACAAGAGTGAAGATCTCATAACAATATATAAAATATATGAGTTACTCGTCACATTGTTAATCAATCTTAAGGTGTAACCCTAGATATCAGAGCCCATAAACCTAAATGGGTATTAAGTCCAATAAAAATGAAAATTAAGGATCTCAATTGATTTTGAGGTGGAACTCTATGTTATCAATATAGTATCAGAGTCCACAAGTTCAAACGGGTATTCAGTTGAATGAAAATTAAGGTTAATTTTCAGATAAAATCTCATGCTATCAAATAACATGCTAGAGTGCTTTCTTTTAGATGATGTATCAGTCGCGTAGCTCCTCGTCGAAATTAACCTAACATAGTTTTGCATAAAGTTAATTATGGTAGTTTTATAATCTATCACTATTTAAAATTTTTGTTCACACACTCAAATATTGAGTTAAAAAACATCAATAACAATAAAACAATGCATGCCCATTATAATATTTTAGCGGACATCCCCTAAGGGCGATGGAATGGTTGAGTGGCTTGGTTTTGGGAGTGTACTCGTCTCAAGCTCTTAGATTCGAGGCAGAGTTGGGAATAATTTCAAAGGTGACTCCTATTTTCGTTTTTGATTCTTCGAGTGGTGCCACAGTCTAGAGATGAGCCAGTGGTACTCCAAATTTAAACGAGTAAAGCTCAAGGTTTCCATACCATAAAAACAAAAGGAAAGAAAAAAAAGAAATTGGTGACAAATTTCTTAATTACAAACTTTTATTCTCATTAGATCACAAACATACATGATAGCATTTCTCACACACACACACTTATGATTGAAAACCATGTCTCAATCATATAAACACATACATATACACATAGATATTATTATAATTCAAACATAGATAGATAGAAACATTAATATATACTTCCATAGAACAACACAACAACACACACACACTATTTATTTTTATGATTATATCAAGGTGATCAGCCATTCTTAATTAGTAATCTTTCAAAAGATGAGCTTCAATGTCTTTTGAGATCTCAATAATCAAGTGAAGCAAGCTATGTGAATCTGGAATCTTAAGATGTCGTTTTTCATAATCTAAAGTCCAATGAATCACACTTCCCTTATCTTTTGGAATACAATGGATTGTTATTTTGAAGCTTTTGTAATCCTTAAGAAGATCTCCTTCTATCACTTTGAAACATATCAAATTGTTCTTTTCATCAACAGCTTCAACTACCTCTTTGGCCACACAAGCCTTCCCACCTAATGAGTTTAATCATCAACATAAGAAAAACAAAACAAAACCATGAACACACAAAGTTCAATGAATGATAAAAACCTACAAAAGGAATTTGTGAATATGTCATTCATAGTTGAGTCAGGTTTATGATTCGGAGTTATGCTCCTCTAAATTTAGAGATGTTATTGGCCTATCCTCTACAACTTCCTCAAACTTGAAATTTTGAAGGGAGTATATCCACAAAACTCAAACGTTCAACCACTGCCTCACACCCCTAAATGACTAAACTCCAAATATTAAGGTTTTAAAAATGGGTAAAAAAAAATTTATCTTCTTTTGGATTTAATCTTTAGGATAGATGCAAGTAAGACCACCTATTAAGTTAAATAGTACCTTCTACAATTGGCCAATTTGATTAAGCGATTACAAAAAAGTAGCGTGTTTAAAAATATGGGTCAAACTTGAATATAACTAAAATATTGTTTCTCAAAAAAAAAAAAAAAAAAAAAAACCAAAATATTGTTTGAGCATATATTATAGATTTACCTTAGTTTGAATATTCTACTTTACATATGTTTTGAACTGAAAAAACGTTAAAAAAAAAATTAAAAAAATAATGTACACATGCCAATAAATAAAATAAATATGAATTATACATTTGGTCTCTGTAATTTGAAGAAAATAATAATTTATTCCATATATAATTTGGTATAAATCTATAAAAAAAAGTTTTTGTCATTCATAATCATTGTCAAATTAATTAAAAATAAGTGAAAGTAAATTATTGAGGGTTAATAATAATAGTGTGAGTTAAGTGATTGATTGAAAAAAAGCATCATTTACACATAAGTCGCTACCTCCACATACTTAATCGCCAGTTATTATGAGCAATATGAATCATATGAACTAAATTCTTAATTTTAAAATCATAAGGATTGAACATTTCTTCAAATTATATAGACTAATTTTTAACTTTTATAATCATATGAAATAAATTCTAACTATACTTTTGACTAACTTTACAATTTACTCCTAAAAGAATATTGTGAATGAAAATAATAAGTGTTGTATATTTGGTAGTTAGTCGAATGAGCTTTGCTCGACAGTAACAGACAAATTCGAAGCCTTCAACCTCCAAATATAGTTATATAACTAAAAAATTAAAAGATTAAGTAGAAAAAAAAATAATAATAAATTTAAACGAACCATGAACGTAGTTCCAATAAACGATCGAACCAACTTTGCCCCATTCACCATCGTGTAACTCGCAGCCTTGTATTTTGTCATTACAAACCTTAGAGATATGGTGAGGTGTTTTGTGAAACATTTCATGAAACTTTGAAGCTGAAACCTTGATTTTTACATCAGCCTCCAATTTCCCATACAGAGTCATGATATGGTTTTGGATTTAGTAAACAAAGTTACAAGTTTGAGCTAACAAAGGATATACTTAAGGTGTGTGTGATCAAACATCAAATCTCTTACACTTATTTAAAGACAATAATGCTAACTCTCTCTCTCTCTCTCATGATATATATTATAATATTGAGTGCTATATATTTTATTATGAAGTGTGTGTATTCTACATTTTTTGGTAACTTTATAAAACTTTTCAATTTAGTGTGTAGTAGTCAGATAATAGCTATTAGATTATGAGAATAATATTAATTATATGAAGAACATGAATAAGAATATTGTGTTTTGTTGTTGTTGTATGACTTTGGACAGACAAAAATACTTACTTAATTGTGTGTACATCAATCCAATTGCTTAAAATAACGACTTTATACAATGGTGTAGCTTTTATTATTTTATAGGAGTAGAGAACTCGAACCACAAACCCTTGATTTCTAATTAATTCATTCAAAATGTCGGTTATTTACCCCATCATACAATGTTGTCTTTTAGTGTTTTTTGTTTTGTTTTTTATTCAAAAAAAATTATAATTGATTGGCGATAACAAAAATTTGTAACATACTATCTTTTTTTTTTTTTTTTTTTTCTTTTTTAAAGATTACAATAATTTAGTAGTGTCGGAATTGAATCCATGATGCCTTACTCGCTAAATGTACATTGATTTTGTCGAGCCACTGCTCTTATAACATACTATTATAAATATGCAAAATTTAAAAGAAACTCGCCCATTAAAAAAAATCTTTTGGGTGTTTTTGAATGAATCATTAAAATTCGACTCAAATTAAATATATTTTGTTTCATTATTTTTTTAAAAAAATATACTCTCTTTTTTTATTTTAAATTTAATAAATATTGTTTCTTTTTTTATTTTTTATTTTTAGTAGTAATTTTCTCTATTTTTTTTCAAAGGAATAATTAAACTTAAAACTTGCATTTTCGGAGGGTGATAAGATCACAAGCCTGCACCATTTGGATGTTAGATTAAAGTTGGAGAATTTTTAAATCTTTTGCCTTTTCTTTTGCATAAATTTATTATTATTATTTTAATTGATCTGGGGATTTTTCAAGAATAATAAAAAAGGAAAGAAATTTTATGAATGTAAAAAATTTAGAAACCAATTCAAATATAACAAAAAAACTATTGAGAACAAATATTTTATTCACTTCCACATTCCATCTTACAACTTGATGACTTTTCAATCAAGTGAAATAAATTGAAAACAAATGAAATTGATTTAAGACAATAAAGTTTAAAATATTTTGTTATGTATAAAATATTTTTAAAAGTTGCTAAAATTAAAATATGTTGCTAAAATTTACTATCTACAACAAATTACATTAATCCTATTTTTGAGTGAGAGATTTAAATCTACAAAATATTTTGATTGTTAGGTCAAACATCATGTTAATTAGATCATCAACATAGTTTAATTTTACTTAATCTATAATTAAATGCATTACTTATTACTTATTTTGTTTTTAGAATATCAAGCTAAAAGATAAAGATATCTCTAAGCGGTGGTATGATGGTCGAAGGATTGGATATTAAATGTGCATTCTTCTTAAGATTTTAGGTTTGAGATTTACATCTAAAATTAATTTATAAACACCACCAGTAATCTTAATTTATGTGATTGATGGGTTTTATTTAATAAATTTTAATCAATGTCAATCGAGTTCAATCAACACACGTGAATTATAATTAAAGCAAATTTCAATATAAAATAACAATTTATATAATAGAAATCTATTTTTCACTAATGTATTTGACAAACAAAAATTAATGGACACTAATTATGTTTTCAATAAATATCATTAAATGACCAATCCATATCTTTGACGGATTCGATCAAAAGACTTCAATATTTCGTGTCATTGGTTGATTACTAATTGAACTAATTGAATTTGGCGAAGTTTTTGTACTTTGCTAAAACCTTTTTTTTTTTGCTTTATTTGCAAATACTTTGTCATTTATTTTCTCTACTTTTCTATGCAAACGCCATTAAAAGAAACCTGTTTTGTGAATAGTTTGTTTTGGTTTGCCTTACATTATTATTATAACAATAGTAATGATAATAATATTAATAAATCGGGTCATTTCTCCCCCTCCCTATTTTATTTAGAGGAAGCTTTCCTACATATGGTTGTGGCATCAAAATAGCCACATAAATTTATTTTTATAAATATAATATTAAAAAAATATATATTTATGTGGCTCTATTGCAATAGGTTAATTGTGGGGTTCCTTTACACATCCATGTGTAGGAAAGTTATCCTCTTTTATTTAAGAAATTGAAAAAATATTTTTGTAATTTTTAGAAAAGTTTCTATTTAATCTTTTTATATATATAATCATACATTTTATGGCTAGTTTAATATTTATAACTTAAAGAGCGATCATACTACAAAGAGATTTGAGGAATCATATACCATAAAATTTAGATTATCAATCTTCAAAAATAGACAAAAACTTCAATGAACGACAAATATTGTTTCTTCAAGATTTTTCTGTTATCAACTCTCTCTTGGAACAAAGTAGATTAGTGAACCTGTTTTAAATAGTTATTTATCCATCTCTCTCATGTCAAATATGATTAGAGGCATAATTTTGACACTACATCATATTTGTAAGATAATATCCACTTTAATTAAACATAAGTTCTTTGACTTTATTTTTTTTCCTTCAAAAAATCTCATGCCAATGAAGATAATGTCTCTTTAATATATTATTATTATTTTTTTTTTTTTCTTATTAAGCCGATCTCAAACTTTTGTCATATACCAATAGAAAATAAAATAAAAGGGCAGTAATACCTCATAGTAATATAATTCAAGAAAAAGAAAGGAGATTTACACAAAGTCCCAACCATGAGAAATGATTCTCTCTTTAAAAAAGACTTCTAGATTAAACTCTTTTTTTGTTTTTGTTTTTGTTTTTTTTTGTTTGAGTTTAAACTTTGAGTGAAGCAGTGTTTCAAATTTGTTCTGGACTAATATTTTATTTATTTTTTACCGAAGTTATCTTTCTGGACTAATACTATATTTTTTTTTATTAACTTCTTTTCATTTATTGAATGGGTCGGTGGTGCGATTAGTTATCTGATTTTGTATTAATCTATTTTCATTCTTGGTAGCGCGATTAATTATCTGATTTTGTATTAATCTATTTTCACTCACGGTCACAGGTTCGATCCATGAAATTGATATTTATGATCCCCAACTTGTAACTAAAAAAAAAAAAAAACTTCTTATCATCTCAATACCTGTTAAAAACTTATTTTATTTATTTTTTTAAATACCATTAACACTTTATTGCTAAAATAATGATGTAGCAGAAACATAAGTGTTTTATTAATTGAGCTGGAAACAGCTCATGTTTAATTTGATGTCATTGATGCACATCCTTACATTTTTACCCATCAAATTGTTATTATAGTAATAATAGGAAACTTTTGTTTTGAATCTACAAATAAAATTAATTTAAAATTACACTAGTAGAATAAGGTTCGATTTTTTTTGTTTTTTTTGAAAAAATATATTTTATTCAAAAGTTTAAAAAGAATACCAAAACAAGAAGAAAGTCAATAACAGAGAAAAATAAACAAAGATGAGAGAAATGCCACGAATAAAAAATAGCAAATGTAAAGTTAATAATGAAAAAAAATTGGTCCGCGATTCGCAAAAAAAGAAAGAAGAGAGAATGAGATTGAATACGTTTTAGAAAGTAATTCTCAAATTTGGAGTGAACCTAACTTTTTATTCTAAAAAAGCCCTAACTTTTTATTCTCATTTCTTAATTTTGGCAAATTCCATAAAAATGAGCATTTTCATTCATATTCCATGTAAAATGATGGCGCCACATAAGGTGTTTAACAATTAAAATAGAAGAATAATATTGCATAAAAAGTTTTCTTATATATTTGGTCTTATTTAGAAGGAGAAAATTATTGAAAATACAACCAAAGCCTCCATCAACTAAATATAAAAGAAAGATCATGAATATAAATATGCATAGAAGAAAAATATATACATCAAACTTTTTAAAACGAAAGCTTCAATCAATTTTTCGCCTTCCAAAAGTCTGAGAATTTCTACTTTTACAAAGGTTATAATTTACAAGTAATGTTTTCATCCATTCAACATTGCAATTTTAATTTAAGTTTCAATGTGATTTTTTGCCTTCCTTCCAAAAGTCTAAGAATTTCCACTTTTACAAAGGCAATAATTTACAAGTAATGTTTTCATCCATTCAACGTTGCAATTTTAATTTAAGTTTCAATGTGATTTTTTAAGAATATGAACTTAAATTTTGTGGTCAAATTAAGGAAAAAGATTGAAAAAAATATATTATCAATTGATTCAATTTCCCCAATCTCTTTGATGGGCCATCTCCCCTTCCCCTTTTTATTTGAGATAAAATTTGATTAGAAAGTTCTATAATAAACAACTTTAAAAGTGTAACTTTATATCTATCATAGTCAACTAGATGCTTATGAAAAGAAAAAACTTTAAGATCAAATGGAATTATTTTTTTAAAAAAAGATACTATCATTCATTAACTAAAAATGTATGAGGCATACAAAAGAAGGTTATATGAATGATCAAATGGAATTATTTAGTCACTAACCGATAAGAAATTTGGTTTTTATTTTCTTAAATTAAGTTTATAAAAATTACTTCATCAAGAAATTTTTAGTTGTCCTCTTGCTGTACTAAATTTAGTTTGTTTAAAGATTATGATATCTTCTTTATTGCCTTACATTGGCAAGCCTTTTTTTTTTTTTGTGTGTAATTTTTCATGCTTAATGGCATGCCATACATGAATGATCAAATTGTATCATTTTCAAAAAATTAAGAAGTTTTTAATTTGGATCAACGAGAGTAATAGTTCAATGACATTAATGTATACCTATAAATCAAAAGATATGAATTTCAATCCTCAATCTCCATTATTGAATTAAAAAAAATGCTCACTATCTTTTTTTTTTTTGAAGCAAAATATGCTCACTCTCAAATATAATGTCAATCGAATTATGCATGTTCACTGTAAAAAAACGTATTTATTCTTTTCAAGTTTGAAAGGAAAGTTACAATTTTTTGTATTTAGTGGACAAATTTATTAATATGAAAAAAAATAAAACTTGTAACTTCAAAAATAAAAATAAACATATCTTGGGAACAATAATTTTCTCTCTCTACCGAAGTATTAATAAAAATAAAAAATAAAATCAATTCCAACGTAACGTTGGGCTTATAATTATTCTTTACCTGTAAAAAAATGATGATTATTCTAAAAAAAAAGAAGCTATTAATGATTTTTCCTTTCAAATACAAGACCAACTACCTTCACAGCATTGGTTTCGAAAAAAAAAAAAAAAAAAAGAAGAAAACTACCTTCACAGCATTTGAAAAGTAAAATCATTAATAGCTTAAAACTTGGAACTATATATATTTTTTTGAAAAATATGATACGTCATTGAAAAATCTTGGAGTATATAAAACACAGCAAAAATAGACAAGGGGAGATAAAAAGAAGGAGATTTTGATGAATAATAAAAAAGGAAAGAATTTTTGAAAAATATTTAAATGTAACTAAAACTGATTCAAATATAGTAAAAAATGATAACATGCATTCTATTCATTAATGATATTCTCGCTCACAAACTGATACTTCAATAGTTTCAATTTAGTTAATTTGGTAAAAAGATAATAAAAGTTGAAATAATTAAAATAGAGATACAAAAAATTGTTATTTATAACAAATTCTAAAAAAAAGGAAAAAAAAAAAAAAAACTGCCATAAATCACTTTTTTTTTAAGTCAACCATAAAGTCACCCTAGAAATCATGTCTTAAAAAGAAAAAGGTATAACATAAGTTTAAATTTAGGAAGAAAAAATAAATCAAATTAGTTTTTTTTTTTTTTTTTTTGAGAATAAATCAAATTAGTTCTACTTCGCGGAATTAAAAAAAAAACAAACAAACAAACAAAATTAACTAACTTGATATGGTATTTATCAACAAAAGCAAAGTGACATAAATGTATGATAATAACTAAAAAAGTCATGAATTTGAATCATTTCGATCTCTTTTGTTGAATTAAAAAAAATATATGTATTATATATTTATAGACAGTTTTTGAAAAAATGATATGTAATTACTTATAAATGAAGTATTTATTTTCCTCTCTTTCTACTTGTTGGAAAGAACTAAGAAGGATAAAGATAGCCGTTTTTATTCCAATTGTTAAGTTTTTTTTTTTAATAATTTAATACAAAAGATTACTTCCATTTGTTAAGTCAAACCATATAATGCAAATAATCAAACGCGAATATAAGAATCAAACATTTGAACAATACCTTTATTTTTAACGTAATATTCTAAAAACAAAATGAATAAAAAAAACTAGATAAAGCATAGTAAAATTAAAATTATCAAAAAGAAAAAGTTAGTGAAATTAAACCATCAAATTTATGCAAAAAAATAAAATAAAATAATTATAATAATGTTAATCTAACGCCCACCAGGCTTAAATTATCACCCAAGTAAAAGTTTAAACATAAAGGAAAGGTCAGAGAATATTATTAATGCATGCATTCCCTAATGACCTATTAGCCAAGTTTAACTATTATTCTTAACATCCCCCGCAAGCTGACGGGACTAGGAAGCACCACGAGCTTGGTATGCAAATTCTTAAAACAAGATGCGGTAAGGGGCTCGGTGTCGGGAATTTGGTCCTCGGAGGGAACATGTTTGACATATAGAGCTCCTTCTTGAGAATGCGGTCACGCACAAAGTACTGATCGATTTCAATATGTTTAGTTCGATGCATAACAATATATATTACTCTCATAGATAGAGAATAAGACAAACGTAATTAAACATTCCCAAATAACTTATTAGCTAAGCTTAACCATTATACTTAACAAAGTTTGAATGTGTCAAAGTGCACTGCCAACAAAAGTAATAATTCAACGAGTGTATATTTAATGATAAAAAAATTTGAGTTTAAATTAAATTTCTATCTCTAATTATTGTAGAACTTAAAAGAAGGTCAAAATGTGGTTTATTTAGTTAAGTTTAGAAAGACGATGATTATGATTAATTTCGAATTCCAATATATTAATAAAGCAATTATTTTAATCTTCATACGAATTTAATTCTTTAAGAGGAAACACAAGTATAAAACTAAACTCAAAAGATACACCAGAATTAAAATTAAGCATTATTGAGTCCAGTTTCAAAGTTCCATGAAATGATTCTAAAAAAACCTCACCATATCTCTAATGTTTGTAATGACAAAATCCAAGGCTGCGAGTTACACGAAGGCGAATGGGGCAAAGTTGGATCGATCATTTATTGGAACTATGTTCATGGTTTGTTTTTTTCTTTTTTTTTTTTTTTTTTTTTTCCCTCTATTACTACTATAGTAATTATTTTCGTTCATATTTTGATATATTAATTATTAGTAAACAACATTTTTTTTTCAATTAGCTTCGTACATCATTTTTTAAATTTTCTAGTTCAAAAACACATGCAAAGTGAAATGTTCAAAGACCCAACTTCTTAGTCGATAATATATATCTCAAACAATTTAGCTATGTTATTTTTTTTCATTCAACAACATTTGTTGGTGGAAATTTAATTTGAATTCATAACGTTTTGATTATTAAATTATATATCATGTGACTTAAGTTATTTTGGCTCAAACAATTTAGTTATACTCAAGTTTGATCCTAATTTTTTTACGATAAGAAAATTATAGTTATCCTCCGTGGACAAGGACTTAATAGTCAATCACATTGCATATTAGAAACACTTATATGCTTTTTCTAAGATGTATCTAAGATATTTAACATATTTTTAAACCGTACTTTTACTATCAACAACTTTTTTTTTCTCTTGCCATAGTAAACATGACTCGTACTATTTTTTTAAAATTGAAGATCTTTCTTCAATTCCTCTTGATGTAAAAGTATGTTTCTTACCTAATTTAATTAACGAATTTTCGTATCTTTTCAAAAAAAAAAAAAACTCGTAGGCGGGAAGGCTTTCAGTATCGAAACTGATAATCGAAGCAGTTGATGAAGAGAAGAATTTGATAAGTTTCAAAGTGATAGAAGGAGACCTTCTTGAGGATTACAAAAGCTTTAAAGCAACAATCCATTGTATTCCAAAAGATAAGGGAAGTGTAATTCATTGGACTTTAGAATATGAAAACGACATCTTAAGATTCCAGATTCACATTGCATCCTTCAATTAGGTGTTGTCATCTCCAAAGACATTGAAGCTAATCTTTTGAAAGATTACTAGCAATTATTGATGTTTTCTATATCTATGTTTGAATAATATCTATTTGCATGTGTGTTATATGATTGAGACATGGTTTTCAATCTTGCATGAATGAATATATATATATATATATATAGTTGTGAGTTACTATAATGTTTGTAATGTGTAATGAGAATAAAAGTTGTAAGAAAATACGTTTGTTAAGACATGTTTTGCAATATTTCCTTCTTACCTACTCTTAACACTATTTGAATTATTTTGTAAGTTATGTTTTATCTTTAGTAGGTATTACTTCAGTAACAGATGAATGATGCTACGAGTTTTGAGTTGCTACTTTTGGAGCTTTATAAAAGCTTGGACATTCTAGCAAGCTTCTTTTGTTTTCCTATAAAAATCGAATGAATCTTTTTTGTTGTAAATCATCAAGCCAAATGCTAAATACAAATTTAATATGATAGAGAGGAAGTTACTTTTATTTTTCATTGTCTTCTTATCTTTTGGGTTCCTTCCTATTCTATTTTCTTTCTACGTCTACTTCTATCCTAACGTCAGGTTCTAGGTGATAATAATATATTTACAATTAAGCTAATTTCTTTTATATATTATTCTAAAGAGGTAAAGTGGACTTAGACCAATGATAATTGCAACTTCAAATATTATTGTTGCATTAAAAAATATTCCAAAAAAACACTAAAGAGAATTTTTTAAAAAAAAGGGTCCGCAAATAGCTAGAATTTAGAAACTAATTAAGATTATAACTAACAAATTTTGGAGTTTAAATTTATGTCCTTTTTTATTTCCAAATTTTATTTAGATTTTTTTAATGACAATGAATTGACAATTGTACCCTCTTTCTATTTCACCTATATTTTTTAATAAACATTTTAAAAATAGATTCTTTTCTAACTATCCTTGAGAATCTATTGGAATTCAAACAAAATTAAGTAAGGATAAAATACTGTGTCATTCATAATTAAAATTTTTAATTAATCATTTAGGAAAAAGTAAATAAGGTTAGATTTTATTTTTTTTTTTTTAATTCAAACTTGTCTACATGGTTTATTTTAGTGTTCTTGACTACTAAAGATACGTTTTCCTCTCTAACCCTTACATACCCATGTGAGTTAATGTGATTGAAGTTAAATAAAAATAAAAATTTAAATAGGGAGGGATTAGTCACCTGATGGGCTCTTGGATCAAACTGTGGCTTTAATGCTCTTTTATTTGCCCGAAGGAAATATAACCCATCCACCCCCATTTACACACCGATACCAAAGTTTCGACTGAAAAATATAGCTCTCATAAACACTTTTATTTGCTTGAAGAAAAAATAACTCATCTACCCCATTTACACACCAAAGATTGATGCCAATAACAGTGCCATCGGTGAAAAATTTGGCTGCCATAAACGTTACATAACTCATCCACCCTCATTTATGCACATAGGATTGATGTCGATACCAGAACTTTCGCTGAAAAATCCGACAACCAATAACACGTTTATTTGCTCGAAGAAAACATAACTCATCCACCCTATTTATACACCAATGATTGACGTCGATACCAGAGTTTCGCTGAAAAATCTGGCTGCCAGAACAAGTTTATTTGCTTGAAGAAAACATAACTCATCTACCCCATTTATACACCAACGATTGACGCTGATACTAGAGTTCTGCCATAAATAATTTTATTTGCTTGAAGAAAACATAGCTCATCCACCTCTATTTACACACCGAAGATTGACGCGCCACAAACCCAACGAAATTCCATTGAAAAAATCGCAGAAACGAGACCGATTTAAAAACCCCTGCAAAGTTCCCCAAATTTTTTAATGGAGAGTTCCATTCATAACTTGGAAAGATCGAATTTTTTCTTCGCTGGTGACTCCCACATCCAAGGGTTCTGTTCGATTATCTCTTTTTCAGATTTAAGCTTCTTGCAGAGGTTGTTACACTCGATCGATAGGTTTGACATATTGAGATGATGATTACAAAAATGTTTCAGATCATTTATGGAAATCCTAACAAGATTGAGATAAGTGGAGACAACGAATTTGTATGAAAATTGTGAAAACGAAGGAAAGTGAAATGAAACAAGTTGAAAGGGAATTGTAAACTACATAGAAAGTTCTCAAAATTTAGATTTAACGCGCTTCCAAATAGAATCCCTATAAAATAGAGATTTTATTTTCCTTTGACTTTTTATATTTTTTTAAGTTGTTTTACCTTCAATGTAGCAAAGATATGGTGGAGGATTTTTTTTTTTTAATCAATTGTTTTACAATTTTTTTAATAGAAAGGTTTGGTTCCTTGGGAAAGAAAACATTTCTCTCTCCACTGAGATTTTTTTACTTAACCATGGATTTAAATTCACAAACAAAATAGCCCTGACCTTAATTATTTCCTAAAATCTAGCCATTTTCTACCATTTCCCTAAAAAAAATGGTTTTAAAATAAGGTAATCGCTCTTTTCTCTTCTTGGGCCCAGTGGGCTAGCCCAACAGATCCTCAAATTAGGCCCATAGAAATGCTTGTGTCTGCATGATAGCATGTGCGGTGTTAATTTATGGTGCTGACACGTGCGCATTATTTGTTCACAAGACTAGGGATATGATTCCCAAAATTTAAAACTTATTATTTTGTCCGCTAAATAACCTTTTTTTTTTTTTTTTTGAAAGCAAAAACTTCAATAATCAACCAAGCAAACCACCACAATCAACCTGCAACAAGGAACCAATATCAGGGGGGAGATACCTCCTCCAAAAAATATCTTTATTCCCAAAGGAAGAGGAGATGTCCATCCAACAAAATAATAAAGGATCTTTTTGTTTGGCTAAACAATCAACTACCCTATTACAACGCCTATTACAATAATCAACATCCACGATCCCTAACGAAGAAATCAAACTATTAATATCAGCAATGATGTTGTTGAATTCAGAAAAATCCGGAGAGTCGTCCGTAATAGCTTTTATGACCTCTTTAGCATCAGACTCCACCAAGATAGGAGGCACCCATTGGATCTCAGCCTCACTAATATGAGAGAGACCATCCCTAATTGTCAGCCCCTCTAGGAATTTAAATGATAAGTTCTTTAACCTTGATCTCCAACCAGCAAACTTTGGGTGCCCTTTCCAATCACGAACGACCCAACCAATTCCGCCCTCTCCTCAGAAGACGAAAGTGAGGCATCTGCATTCAACTTCCAGCAACCTTGAGGAAGAGCTTTCCAAAATTCCTTTACCGCTTCTTTCTTTTGGGACTTTGACATTATAGTTCCTACAAGCATCAAACAATAAACATTAATTTCCTTATCAATCATATTGTAGAGATTATGAAACTCCAAAGATAGCTTGTTATTCAAGCATAAATTTCTGAAGTTCCATAAACCCCATATTATAATGATAGCTTTGTAAAGGTCTTCTTCTGCAATTTTTTGAGAGAGTCCCTCCCAAAATTCAATCCCTTTTTCCACATTCCTGAAAAAATAGACAAAATCAATAAAACAAGGAAAAATATTGTTCCATACCCATATAGAAACTTTACAATCTTTAAGAATATGAATATTGTTTTCTCTATTTTTACCACACAAGGGTCACATCACATTAATATTAACCCCTCTGTCATAAATATTGCATTTTGAAGGGATTGCATTGGATAACACAGACCAAGCCCCCATCCTGATTTTTGGGGAGATATTCCCTTACCAGAAGCTTTTCCAAACTAGCTTGCTAGGAATTAAATTAGAAGGGGAATCAATTTGAGCATTTGCCAAATTTAAAGCAACATGATAAACACTTTTGACCGAGAAAATTCCCTTTGTATTATGATTCCATATAACTTCATCAACACCAGGAGACTTACTTAACCATTTGATCTTTTATTTTTGAATTTTTGAATTTTTGAATTTAAACTTATTTTCATTCAAATTTCTTAAAATGTGTTCCATCTTTCTTACCATATATCTATATTTACTTAAGAAAGTATAAGAATATTAACTAATTTTAAAAACAAAAAAAAAAAAGGTTTTTGGAAACCACTCTGTTTTCAAATTTTATTTTAGTTTCTAAAAGTATTGGTAAGATATAAATATCTATGTTAGAAAAATATATAGTAAGCTAGTTGTTGTACACTTAAATTTCAAAAACAAAAAATTAAAAACAATATGATTATCAAACGGGACCTTAATATATACGATTAAATTTTATATATGGTGTCCTTTAGAATCCTAAAATTTTCTTTTTAAATATTGTTAGACTATTAGATTAGTATATATATAATGTATTTTGTTTTTTTGACAGAAATATATATGTAATATTATTATAGTTAATATTAGTTATATTTTGTGTTATGTTGTAATATCGTAAGGCCTACTGGATTTCTTAAGTTAGATTATATGCTTTGATATTATACTATATATAGTATATTTATTTTAGGTAGTAAGGTGTGTTATTATGGGCCACCACCATTTTACCTTATAATCGAAGCTCATAATATACTCATAATCAATTCAGTTCAAATGTGTATTTGATCCAAAAAAGAAAATTTGTAATTGGGCAGTTCCAAAAATTGTGCAGTCATCTTGGAGGCCATATTAAGAATTACACTTGTTCCACCATTCTTTTAAATTTTAGTCCCTACCTTAATTAAAATATCTTGTTTACAACATAGTAACACAATCCATACCCATTTGGATTATTTCATTACAAACATAGATAGTATTTCACAACAATTATTCTCCCACTCATGATTGAAGAACACGTCTCAATCATAAAACACACAAACATACACACATATTTATTCAAACATAGGGATTAGCAAACATAGACATGTTTCAAATTGTATGCTTAAGCTTGAGCTTTTAGGTTCAACTTCAAACAGATGAAGTTCTTAGTTGTCTTCCATAAGATGAGCTTCAATGTCTTTGGAAACATCAACACAAAATTGAAGCAAGCTATGTGAATCTTGAATCTCATCATGTAATTTTTCATATTCTAAAATCCAATGAATCACACTTGTTTTATTTTTTGGAACACAATGGATTGTTAATTTGAAGCTTTTGTAATCCTCCAAAAGGTCTCCTTCTATCACTTTGAAAGTGATCAAATTGTTCTCTTCATCAACAGCTTCAATTCTCTCTTTGGCTACTGATGGCTTCCCATCTATATAGCATTAAGTAAATATAACAATATTAATGCTAGGAATCATAGAAGAAAATAAGAAGATCGAAATCACGAACCGTGAACGTAGTTCCAGTAAATGATCGAGCCAATTTTGCCCCATTCGCCTTCGTGCAACTTGCAGCCTTGTATTTTGTCTCCCGAAACATTGGAGATGTGGTGAGGTCTTTGGTGAAATATTTCATGAAACTTTGAAGGTGGAGCTTTGATTTCTACATTGGTCTCCAACTTTCTAAAAAGAGTCATGACAATTTGTTTTGAAGGAAAAAAATGTTTTTAGACTAAGAAAAGAGAAGGGATGATAGGAACATGTCTTCTCTTACACTTATTTAAAGGGAAGGTTTATTGCTCTCACATAATTTTTAATACAATAAACTAAATTGAAGTAAATATCTCTAAGTTATAAGTTTCGTTTCAAAAATATGATTGAACATTAAAAAGTTTAAAAAACATCTTAATCTTAAAAAAAAAAAAGTAGTATTCTTATCATTAAGTTTTTTTCTTCTCTAGAAAACGATAAAATTTTCATTAATACTAGCCTTTGCAAAAAGTTTTAAATATTACACTTATGATAAAAAATTAAAAAAAGAAAAGAAAAGAAATTATAATGGATGAATTATTCTAACAATATTTGTATCCATAGTCATAAATTCAATTTAATACATTATTGTAATTATTAAAACAATATTATTTATTATTAATATAGTATTTTGTATTATTAATACATTATTATGTATTATTAATATAGTATTGTGTATTAATACAGTATTATATATTATTAATCTCGTATTAATATTAATACTCATGATTATGATTGCTAAATTTTTTTTTAGAGTAACAATATTTATAATTATTTTATGAATTTAACTAGTTTTTGTAAGTTTCCTAAAAAAATTTAACGAAGATGTTAAATTTTTTTAGGAAACTTACAAAAACTAGTTAAATTCATAAAATAATTATAAATATTGTTACTTTAAAAAAAAAATTTTAATTTTTTTATGAAAAACTTTAGTTTCATTAATATTCTTTACTTTTAAAAAAATTTAGAAATTGATAGCTTTTTTCCCTCTATATGCAAATTCTTCCTATATTAAATAAAACAATGAAAAAAAGTTTGAAATCGAACTTTCTCTTTTTGAAAGTGAAGATGTGCGATAGGAAAAAGGTTTTATTTATTTATTTATTATTTTTCTTTTTTTTTTTTTTGCTTTTTGCTATCTTTAGTTTGTGTGGTTGCTATTATTATTGTTTAAATAATAATAATAATAATAATTATTATTATTATTATTATTATTATTATTATTATTATTATTATTATTATTATTATTAGTAGTAGTAGTAGTATGGAGGATTTTTAGAGCTTATTTGTGACCCTTAACAGTGAAAATACTATAACAAGAAAATCAAGTATCAAGTGATGTGAAGAATTCAAAAACCTAGCAAAAGTCTTAAGTCTCACCATACAAATATGGTCATATTGCTTTAAATATTGACTCTGATAAAAGGTTCAGATGAAGGAAGAGATATGTAAATTATTCTATCCCAAGAACTATTACACTCCTTGAAATTTTCTCTGTCGGGATCTTTGAAAGCTACGTGGCTCATTACACTATACATATGTCTAGGTTTTCGTGTTTAGCAGGTACTACATCTCCAATAAAGAAACACATTCACTGTTAATTACAAGTGACTAAATTTCAACAACAATAAAAATTATTTTAGAACTTAATTATAATTTTTTTGAAAGATTTGATGTTTAAAATATGTTTCTTTTAGAAATTCTAGGTTCCAATCACAATGTAAACTTAATTATATTAATATTTTATTGCCTAGTAATTGAGACTGGCATAAATTAAATTGGTTCTTCAACAAATGAAATTGGGGTACCTAAGTTGTTTTGAAAAAAGTTATTGGTTCTATAACAAATCAAATTGGGGTTCTTTAAAGTCTTTTTATTTCATAAAGCTGTACGACACTTAAGCCAAGAATTTATTCTTTGTCGAAAAAACGCTTTCATCTTAGGCCTCGTTTGATAACCATTTCGTTTTTCGTTTTTTGTTTTTTGTTTTTTGTTTTTTATTTTTGAATTTTGGTTTTTTGTTTTAAAAAATAAAAATCG
>JBBMKA010046201.1:0-20365 GCA_037833695.1 Sechiopsis laciniata
AGCACCATGGAAGAGATTTCTTCAGCAGAAAACTCCTTCTCCTCACCCTTGTAGTTCACAACAATCATGGGCTTGTCACCAGGGCCAGCAGTAACTTTGAATGGCCAGTGCTTAACATCACTTTGGACGGATGAATCACTTAATCTTCGTCCAATTAAACGCTTAGCATCTGTTAAACATAAAGAAAAAGGTTGACAACTAAAACAGATCTATCGAAAAGCTGAACAAAAATTAACACATAACAACTAGATCTTCTTCAGTCTCAGCTTACAACTATAGATACGAAACAACTACTACACAAGCTCCAATATCCATAATAAAGGGTACATATCACATATAATATCACAGCTAATCAACTACTGCAGATACAATTCTTAAAGCAGAAGCAACTTATTCAATATATATTTCAAAAACCTCGAAAAGCGTGAGAAACATAATCAAGAAGCATCTCAAAAACCTCCATTCAATACTTAGTAAATATACAAACTCATCAAGGAATCGACAAAAGGAACACGACCTAGGTACTGATTCAACTCTAAAGAAACAGCCTAATCGACCACTGCAGATAAAATTCTAAAAGCACAAGCAACATAATCAATGTACCCTCGAAAAGCACGATTAACAACATAATCAAGAAGAGAAGCATTTCAAAAACCTCAAATCAAAACTCTTCGTAAACATACAACTCACAAAAGAATCGACAAAAGAACACGATCTAGATACTGATTAAACAACCCTAACATAGTTTCTGAATAAACAACAGCCAAGATCTAGATCTGAAAGTACAAAGAAAGAAGACATACCAAAAACGGTGTTGATAGGGTTCATGGCGACCTGATTCTTGGCCGCATCACCGATCAAACGCTCGGAATCGGTGAAAGCAACGTACGACGGCGTCGTACGGTTTCCTTGGTCGTTGGCGATGATCTCAACTCGATCATGTTGCCAGACGCCGACGCAAGAGTACGTCGTTCCAAGATCGATTCCGATAGCCGGACCTTCACCTTTACCCGCCATTGCAGCCCTTCAAGAAGATCGGAAAACAAAATCGAAATTTAAACGAAGAAAATGATGAAAAATGTAGGCTGGAGATTAGCTAAAATATTTTGAACGAGTAAGGAAGTTCGGCGAAGAGGAGAATTTATATAGAAATTGTGATGGGAAAAAAAGGTTCTAGAGAGTTCGAAAGGGAATGAAAACGAGCGCTAGGGCTGACCAGGCAACGTCTGAAAATCAAAAAAATTAATAAAATAATAAAAACGGAATAACGACCGATTCTATTACTTTTTCTTTTTTGAAAAGAACCGATTCTTTTTAGAAAATTGGTTTTTTTTTTCTTTTTTTTTTTGTAATATATTCGAGATTTTTCATGTATAATAAAAATAATTTTAGAAAAACTATGAATAATAAATTTGAAAAGAAATTTATGTATAGTAGAAAATTTGGACGAACTAGGTATATAGAGGAAAAAGTTCACACATTTGATAAGTTTATTTAGTTTAACAACCGTCTTTATGGTTTTCAAAAAAAAAAAAAAAAAAAACAATCGTCTTTATGTATAAAAAAAACAACCATACATATAATCTTTCATAATATAACAAATAGTCTCACCACAATCTATTATTATAATTTTCAATAAGTCGATAAATAATCTTCAATCTTTTCAAAAATAAATAAATAAATAATCTTCAATCAATAGCGTAGTCTAAACAATAGACAGTAAAGAAAAATTATGGAATATGTGAAAAATAATGTCCAAAATTCTTCTGTAGAAAAAATAATTCTAAAAAAGGCTAAATTAAAATAGAAAACAAAAAAAAATTGTCACTAAGTAAATTCTTTATATATTAACGACAATTGTTTATTTTATTTTAGGATTCTTAAAAAATAAATTATAAATTAAAGACATTAAGTTATATATTTTTTTAAATATTTTATCTAAATATTGTTGAATAAAAAATATTTGTTTTAAAAATACAATAATAAACATTATTATTTTTCAAAAAAATAGCTTCATCATACCTAAGGGGTAATCTCAAAAGAATTCTAACGACATCTTGTTTAACTTACTAATTATGAGATTATATGTTGAAATTTTCATTTTTTTGAAAAAAAAATAAGTAACCTTAATTGTTATTTCACTAAAAAAAATAGCATTTATTATTCTTTGTTTGTTAAAACAAAATGCTAGAAACCAATCTCACCTTCCAAACAACAAAACTATTAAATCTAGTTACAAAAATGTAGGATTTCGTTGATAATCATTTCGTTTTCAATTTTTTGTTTTTCAAATTTAAACTTATTTTTACTCAAATTTCATACAATATGTTCCATATTTTTTATAATTGTTATGGATGAAATTCGTGGTCAAGAACTAATGAAATTCAAGAACTAATACAAGAGGTTAGACCTAAAAACGGGCTCGGTCCAATTCACAAGCTCAAATCTTATTCCTAGGGCTACGCAGAAAGACCTACATGTCTATAAATAGTCAGTTGAGGCTTTGACAAAAGTAAACTATTCTAAACCCTAGAGATGACTCCTCTACACTTTTTGACCTATACTGACTTAGGCATCGGAGGCTCTGTTACTCACACCAATGTTCAATTGATTATTGTTTGTTTTGCACTCACACCAGTATCCAGTTGATTATTATTTTATTTTTATTTTTTTTGCAGGTATTCATCCCAACGAAATACAAATTCACCGTTGATCTCGAAGACCAAATTTTGGCATCAACAGTTAACGTCGTCTGTGGGAACGAGTTCGTGCTTTACTAAAAAACTACAATAATTTTTTGATGCCGGGCTTCACCATTGAAGATGAGTATGGGTCATAGTAACCGCTTGCCAAAAATTCAATCAGATGAGGAGAGGGCTCCTAAGAAGATATCCACGCGAAAAACTACCCCTAATATAGGGCACGACACATGCGCGGAAGGAGTGACACAAGCCGCTGCAGCAGGCTCGAAGACCCAAAAGTAACCGCATTTTTTTTTCATAAAAATTTTCGTGCAAGTTCGGTATTTCAACGTTTTTTTAATTAACCAACCGTTGGATCGAACCGAGTTTTAATATGCAATTTACAACTCCAAGATCTTTAATCTGAACAGTGGAGATCGAGTTTGGACTTTTCTAAAGTTAGATTAGAGAGTACTCTAGGAGAAAAATAAAGCAGAAAAAGGGTTTCCGCCCAGATTTAATATTTCGGTGTTATCGAATTAATGAACCGTCGGATCGAGTTGAAATTATAATATTGTGTTCAAAACACAAAGATCATTAATTTGAACGGTGGAAATTGTGTTTGGACCTTTCTACGATAAGGTTCAAGAACACAACTGAAGAAAAATAGAGTGGCGTAAAAGCAGAAAAAAGGTTCTGCCCAGGTTTGGTATTTTGGAGTTTTCAATATAATGAACAGTCGGATCAAGCCGAAATTTAAATATGTTGTTCAGCACACAAAAAGCTTTAATTTGAACGGTGAATATCGAGTTTGGAAGTTTAGAACTTTTTAAAGCCAGATTCAAGTACACAAGTAAAGAAAAATAAGGTCGCGTTAGAGATTGAAAAAGTTTGGTGCCACAAAGTCCCTAAGGCATCTAGGCGCCTATAACACAAGCAAGTCCTAGGGACCCAACGACACGCCTCAAAGCCGAGAGCCCTTAAAAAACTAAAGGTTCCCTAACTCTAACTACGCAGTCTAGTTTCAAAACCTAAAAGATACTCTCAGCCTCAATACAATACCGAGAAGTTTAAGTTTAAGAGTGGGGGAAACTGTCATAGGTAAAATTAGTGTTTATTCTCCACAAGTTGGATAAGGCTAAGCATGAGCATCCAGTAGTACAAGTTGGATAAGACTAAGTATGAACTATTCAGTGCTACATAATGGAAAAGGCTAAATGCAAGCTATCCAATAGTACAAGTTGGATAAAGCTAAGTATGAGTTATCCAGTACTACATAATGGAAAAGGCTAAGTACGAGCTATCCAGGATAAGGCTAGGTACGAGCTATCCAGGATAAGACTAGGTACGAGCTATCCAGGATAAGGCTACGTACGAGCTATTCAGGATGAGGCTATGTACGAGCTATCCAGGATAAGGCTAGGTACAAGTTATCCAGAATAATGCTAGGTACGAGCTGTCCAGAATAAGGCTAGGTACGAGTTATCTAGTGCTATAGATTGGAAAACACTTTTAGGAGATTATTTAATCTAAAAAATGTCTCAATTATAGAAAATATTTTAAGGAGATCATTCATTTAATTCCAAAAATATAAAATTATGGAAAACACTTTTAGGAGATTATTAAATTTCAAAAGTGTCCCAATTATAGAAAATATTTTTAGGAGATTATTCAGTTAATTCCAAAAATGTAAAATTATGGAAAACACTTTTAGGAGATTATTAAATCTCAAAAGTGTCCCAATTATAGAATATATTTTTAGGAGATTATTCATTTAATCTAAAAAATGTAAAGTTATGGAAAACACTTTTAGGAGATTATTAAATCTTAAAAAAACATTTTTAGGAGATTATTCATTTAATCCAAAAAAATATAAAATTATGGAAAACACTGAGATTATTATCTCAAAAGTGTCCCGATTATAGAAAATATTTTTAGGAGATTATTCATTTAATCCCAAAAATATAAAGTTATGGAAAACACTTTTAGGAGATTATTAAATCTCAAAAGTGTCCCAATTATAGAAAACATTTTTAGGAGATTACTTATTTAATCCCAAAAATGCAAAAATATGGAAAACATTTTAGGAGATTATTAAATCTCAAAAGTGACTCAATTATAAAATACATTTTTAAGAGATTATTCATTTAATCCTAAAAATGTAAAATTATGGAAAACATTTAAGAAGATTATTAAATTTCAAAAGTGTCCCAAATTATGAAAAACCTAGATTAATGAACCTATACTCTTGAAATTTAGACTAAGTACCTTCTCTAAACTCAAGAGTGGGGGCAACTGTTATGGTGAAATTCGTGGTCAAGCTCTAATGAAATTCACGAGCTCAATTACAAGAGGTTAAACCCAAAAACGGGTTCGGCCCAATTCACAAGCTCAAATCTTATTCCTAGGGCTACGCAGAAAGACTTACATGCCTATAAATAGTGAGTTGAGGCTCTAACAAAAGTAAGGTATTCTAAACCCTAGAGACGACTCCTCTATACTTTTTAACCTATACTGACTTAGGCATCGGAGGCTCCGTGGCTCACACCACACCGGTGTCCAGTTAATTATTGTTTGTTTTGCAGGTATTCGTCCCAACGAAATACAAATTGACCGTTGATCTCAAAGACCAAATTTTGGCATCAACAATAATATATCCATAATTCCTTTAAAAAGTATGTGAAATATTAACAAAATTTCAAAAACAAAAAACAATTTGGGTTCTAAAAATATAGGGAAGTTATAGATATCCCAAACATGAAAAAAAAAAAAAAAAAAAAAAAGTCCTTAAAATTCACAAGTCTAAAAAGTACTGCTCTATCTTTAAAAAAAAAATGTTTAGAATCAACGATACATTTAAGTTTTGTTTTAATAATACTCTAAATTCTAAAAAATTAAAAGAAAAATACCTTGATATTTCATAAAGTAATCTCGTTTTTAAAAAATTAAAAATATGTATAATGTAGCTAATATACAAATTTTACAACATAATATCTGTCCATAAATCAAATCATAAAAGTGAAAATTAAACTTTTCGCAGATAAGTATAACTAATTGTATGGTTTAATAGAACATCAGAGGATTAGTTGGAATCTGAATTCAATCTTTTTATTTTAGTTCAGCTACGGGTCTAATTTGTAATTAAATTACTTGTCTTAACAGCTTATAAAAGTGAATATAAACAAAATAAAAATAATAAAAATGAAATAAAATAACAGCTTATAAAAGTGAAGATTTTTTTTTTTTTTTGTTTAATTCAACAACTGGACGATTTTAACTTGTAAACTGCTTGGCTACTAAGTCGTATTTGACAAGATGTCACAGAAATTCTGTTCCTTTTGGCGATTCATATAGGTGATAACTATTAACTCTTATAAGCGGATCGGTTACAAAAATTCAATAATTCTGTCGAAAATTAAACCAATCCAACTTTCAAAGGGCAAAACATAGCTTTCAATACAAGGTCTGATACTTGATTATCTGATATAATAATTGGTAAATACTCATTTCTGGGGAAAATTGTTGGAAGGAAAAAACAGAAGCTGAAATTTGAGGGCATTGTTTAGGCTTCTTGTGCTATTTTTGTCTTACTTTTGACTGGTTTTTTAGGAACTTCTTCACCATTAACAGTGGCTTGTTCAATCCTAGCAAAGACTGGTTTTGGAGGAGCCATAACCTGACCAGCCTTCAGCCCTCCCCACTTTGTCTCATTCTACATCCAAAAAACCCCACATTATTAGTCACTAGTAATTTAAAAAAATAGCTGATATCAAACACATAAAAAAGAACAAAACACAAGTATTAAGAGAGTAAAAGGACCCATGTTGCAGCTTCAAACTGGTTTTCCGTGAAGCCGAGCTGTGTGTATATTCTCCAGTTTAAGCGTGGTGTTACTGGGGATAGTGCAATGGCTATGATTCGCATCGCTTCAAGTATAAGAACAAGGTCCTGTCAAGAAAATTGAGCCATATAGAATTCAGAGGATGGATTCTCAGCTGTTGGGGATGGGAGATGAAGTGAATTATATTCGAATTCGAGATCATGAACAAAAAAAGATCATTGAACTGTAACCTTTGCAGCGGCGTCTGAAGAGGCGCCGCCTTGTTTGAATAGAGACCATGGTGCTCTCTCATCCATGAACGAATTTCCAGCATTGCCGATTTCCAACACAGCCTCACAAGCTGACGAAAGGGAGACCTCTTCGTAATGATTCCGAGCTTTCACAACCTATAAGGCAGACTAATAAAATAGGCTCGGATTTATTGAAGATCTCACATTGAAACAATGAGTAGGCCTCACAACCTTAATAAGAAAGTTAGACTACCTTCTCATTGTCAATTAGTTTTGAGATGGAACTTAATACTATCTAATATGGTATAGAGCCAATAAAATCTAATATATATTCTGATCCAATAAAAATGAAATTGAGATATGATCTAAGATTGGTGAACACAAAGAGGTACCATCTTGAAGGAGCGAGGATCCCACATTAAAAAAGTGAAGAGACCTCAAACTTTAAAAGGAAATTAAGCTATTTCTCTCATTGTCAATTGGTTTTGCTTTTGAGATGGAATTCATATAATTTAATCCGATTCCAAAAACAAAAACACATGAACATGTTGAACACGAAGTTATAAACAGAAGATACAACAGATTATCCAAACCGCAGTGGATTCAATGACTGAAGCCATATCCAGAATTGATTCTAGAGAAGGTTTCAAGGTCTACAAACTGGATGTAGAACTACTTCACTAACTCCATGTCATCTCAGATAATAAATGCCAATGTAAATTCCAAGTAGACCTTACCAGCTCTTCGACTTGGTCCTTAAAAGCATTTCCTTCAGTTGCCGCAGAAGAATCAACCACCAAAGTTGATTGGCAATTCTTTTGAAGGAGTCCAAGAGTTCGGTTGAGAAGATTTCCTGCAAAAGAAACGTCAACAATTATGTTGTGTCAAACAGGAATCTCCAGTAAAAAAGGATGTAAATTTCCATTCAAAAGGGATTGTACAATTGATGTATACCTATCGTATTTGCAAGATTTGCATTGACAATATTGATGAAGCGATCCTCGGCGTAGTCTCCATCACCGCCAAATTCTACCTCTCGAAGGAAGAAGTACCTCACTGCATCAGAGCCAAACTTTTGAACCAATTCATTTGGTTCAAGAGTATTGCCTAACGACTTACCCATCTTCATGCCATCCTATAAAGTTAAAACAAAAAGAGTTGCTGCCTGAAATAAAATAAGTAATGAGAGTTTTTGTGGCTTGACACCGACTTTTGGGGGGGGGAGGGGGGGGAAACCGGACTGACATATTCGTGAAACTAATGAGGATTATGAATCTGTGCCCTAGTAAGAATTAAGAAAACCTTCAACTTTCCCAACATGCTAATGTTTACCACTCATACCATGAACCAGAGAGTAGTTAGGGACAGATCATGTGCATTCAATTTTTAGAAGATTACACTTTAGCAACAAGAGAGGAAATACGAAAAAGGGAATGACTCTTTACATCAGAAACTTTTTTTAAAAAACATTTTACATCAGAAACTTACAAATGATAATCCCACCTACAAACATTGTTCTGATTTCAACGTTGTGTTTCCCATAAAACTATAGAACTTATATAATTCACATTTCCATGAACCGGAAACATTTTAGGAACCAAAATACACCATGATCATAAAGAAGCTTGAACAAAAAAATAAAAAATAAAAACTTTGTGAAGGCATAAATAAGAAACAAACTGTAAGACTTTATGTTAAACACATTAAGAATGAAGTTCATAAATGCAAATATTTTCTGATTCGAGCTTCTCTATGAATATGAATGAATCAAAAAGACAAAAATCTTGCAGAACCAAATTGTTGAAAGTATATTATTAGAAGGGGCATTGAATGTTGGCCAACTCAAAGATTTACAAGAAAATCAAGACCCTTAACAATTCACAAGATCTATCCATATTAACATTATATATAAAAGCAATGGTGATTAGTTTCATCAGACTTAATAAAATATTAACTCTCTTCTGCATCATTAGAGTTAGACCATTACCGTAGCCAACTAAATTACTTTGTCTGTAACAACATTAGGAGACCGAACATACCTTCGTCAAGAACCCATGACCAAAAACCATCTTTGGAAGTTTTAGTCCAGCAGACATTAGCATAGCAGGCCAATAAACTGCATGGAAACGTAAAATATCCTACAAAAAGAATAACAAAGACATTAGATCTGCACCATACAGACTGAGCTTGCACTAGATAGCGAATGGTAAAAGAAACCACCATTAGAACCTCCAGAATACAATAATAATACAGAATTTAGAGCTCCTTAACGGTTACAACTATTACATGATTAAAAACAAATATTCAGACAAATCTGAAAAAACAAGTAGAGGCCAAGTACAATCAGGAAAATTGCCTTAAAATATCATTGAAGAACAGGAGTATACCTCTTACTTTCCCAATCAAGTGTAAAGAGGCAGGCCAACCCGAAGCAACAGCCATTTGTAAATTTGGTTGCTCGTCATTCTCTGATAGTGCTGATATATAACTACATGATGAAATTAGCATATGCTTAAGATTGAAGGCACTGACTTTAGTTTCCAGGTGGAGAGTTGTTACAGATTTATATAAACTACATCTTTGTAGTAATGAAGAAATGAAAAAATAGACAAATAAAATAGTTGACTAAAATCATAGAGCTTCAAGAAGTCACAGTATACAAGTTACAAAAACTTCTTTTTTTTTTATCAGAAACGTAAACTTTTCATTGAGGTATGAAAAGACACAAACAAGTTACAAAAACACAAGGAAGAGATTACCCTAATAATGCGTCAAACCAAACATAAATTGTTTGCTTTTGATCATCGGGAACTGGAATGCCCCATTCAACTGATGCTCTGGAGATAGAGAAGTCTTTTAGGCCACTTTTAATCCAACTTTGCACCTTTGAAGATATAGTGCTGAATTAATCAAAGGATGATGCAAGATGGCCAAGGCGGAGAAATTTGTAACAAACAATAGAACTGGCTTTCTTTTGTTAAAAAAGGTGGTTATACAAATACAACATCAAACTAAATTAAAGAGATGTGATGGGCATTAAAAGACTTGCATTTAGTTTTTAGATGTTTTTTTTTAGTTTAGCAAATGTGGGGTGGTAGTTTTGACCTAGAATAGAATAAGATTATTTATCATAAATATATGCATGGAATTTGGTATAAACATTGTAAGTCATTCAATGACTACAGTCGATCATTAAATAGGCTAATCACTTGATAAAAGTTTATCACAATTAGGGTATGGAATAGGTTTTGTATAAAAACTGTCACTTTTCAGGTTTCTCTTTGGGTTTCTAATGATAGGTTGTTTTGTAACTTCCCATTGTTCTAAAATTCATCTCATTTGAATGCCTTTATGAAGCTCCAAAATCAAAACTATTGGTTTCTCTTTGTGATGCAGAACTCTTTAAAGAAAAGTACGTAGTGCAATACTTGAAATGGAAGAGAAATAATAAATTCCATACTCAAACACACATAAAAGTAGAAAAAACCTGGATTCTGTGTTAAAGGCTCTTCAAGTAATTTCTGATATTTTGACAATGCAAAAAAGTAATTATCTTCTTTCCTTGAAGCACAGGGCTTTAGATGTATAGGACAACAATTGTCAGCAAGAAGTTCTTTTTCATCCTGCAGTAAAAAAAAAATGCTCACAGAATATGCAAGAGAATTAATGCAGGTTATACCTTAAAATTTGAACGAGTTCAGCCATACCCCAGGAAAATAACTATTGGAAAAGTGATGATGGATCAATATGTAATCATAATGGAGGAGAGAAGTAATTGTTAATAATAAACATGAATTGTGATGTGCAAATTTCATATGATTCAAAATACATGATGTTCAAGTCCCCAACTGGCAGCCCTGATGGGTTGAGGCTTGAGACTTTAAGGCATGTTTCCTTGGAGCTCTCAGGTTCGAGCCCCATGAGTGAGTTTAATTGAAAAATCTCTTGTTGTTTTCTGGGTCCAGGCTTTGGGACAGACATGGGTGCCCTCGAGTATAGTGGAGCAAAGCTCCAATTTTTCGGTTTCAAAAAGATACATAATGTTCAAAGGGGTAGAAGGAGAAAGACAAAAAAAAACACCTTGTATTCTTCACAATTGACACAATAAAGTCCTTCATAATCAGCTTTATAAATATCTCCGTTAGCAAGAACCTTTAAATAAAATTCCTTTACAATGGCATCATGTTTAGGATCAGTTGTCCGAATGAACTTGTCATAAGCTACGTCAAGCTGCAAAGGGAAACCAGTAGAAGAAAAGAAAGATATCATGAATAACTAAAAGACCTTTCATGAACTAATTACAGCAAGAGCAAACTCAGAAGAAAATGATAGAATGTGCTTGGACTACATCTTTCCAGAGTGTCTTATATGCTTCTGAAATGGTATCACAATGTTCACTTGGGCTCGAACCCTGAGCAGCAGCAGCCGTGGCAATCTTCTCCCCATGCTCATCTGTGCCAGTAATGAAGATAACTTTCTTCCCTAGCAGCCTCTATCATTATAGTTGACACAAGGTGTTAGCAAAATAGTAGCTCAGTATTCCGGTGAAAAGACTAATCAAACAACAGAGTATGTGCCAACCAGTAAGCTAGAGAATTCAAAAAACAGAAAATAAGTTTCCCCATTTGATAACTATTTTGTTTGGTTTTTAAAAATCAAACCTACAACAACTACCATAACATATAGTTTTTCTTTATTTGATATCTCCATTTTTAAAAACTAAACAAAATCTGAAAACTAAAAAAAAGTCTGCTTCCAGAAACTTATTTTGGATTTTGGAATTTGGTTAAGATTCAAATACTTCTGAGGGATGATGAAACCTTTTCAAGAGAATTTGAGAGAAAAACAAGCTTAAATTTCAGGGGGAAAAAAACAAAAAAAAAAAACCAAAGGGTTATCAAACATGGCCTTAGTTTTTTATTTTTGAAATTTAAGTTTGCTTTCACTCAAATTCTCTAAAAAGGGTTTCATCTTACTTTAAGGTTAAATCTTAACCAAATTCCAAAAATTAAAACAAGTTTTTCAAAGCTACTTTTTTTAATTTTCAAGTTTAAGTTTGATTTTTAGAAATACATGTAAAATGGAGATATCAAAGTAAGAAAAAACATAGGTTGGAGTATTGTTGTAGAATAAATAACTAAAAACAAAATAAATATCAAACAGAATCTAAATTAGTATCCAACAGAACTTATATAAATTAATCCTAGTGCACCACCATAAAAATATCTTGAAATTAGAACATCTTGCTGCACACTCCCATTTGGAAAAGTAGGGACTCAAAAAATTTAACTCAGTGAGGAGTGATTATTGGTAAAATGTTTTTGTAATTTTTTCTTATAAACAAGAATCAGAGCTTTCCCCCCACTACATATACGGGGCATCCACACCTGTCCCAAATTCCGTATCTGGGAGACAATTAGAGATTTTACAATTACTTGGAAACCTAAGCCGCTACCAACGAAGTGGCCCTTAGGACTAATGGTAAAACTGTATTGCAAATTACAAATGCAATCTAAAACCAGCAAATATCAGAAAGGGGTAGGCGTGTAAATCAAATCCCTCAAAGTTCTTGCTCTCAAACATTGGCTGGACTAATAATGAGCATACAAAGAAAACAGAGAGATAACTCAAGTATGACAACAATATCTTCAATTCCAGCTACAAATTACCAACCAAAAACACCCAATTTCTAAAGAAGAGCACAATCACTCATATCTAATTCAATGCAGGCATTAAACAAACACCCCCACTAGTTCCCAAAGTGAAAAATCCACAAACAAAAAAAAATGCAAAATCACTAACTAAACAAACAACCAACAAGAACTACAAGAACAAATATATGAGATTAAAGGAGGAACAGGGAACCTGAAAGCGCGCAATGGCATCGGCAGCAATGGTGGTATAAGCACTACACATGTGAGGAGCAGCATTAACATAATAAAGTGGCGTTGTGATGACGAACGGCTCTGTTGCTGCTCCGCCACCATGGGAATTGAAATTGCTCGAAGATAAACAGACTATGGCTCGTTTTCAAGAAGAAGAAGAAGAAGATGGGGCCGATGACAGTTTTTTGTAGAAATGGAAACGGGCTTTGAGATTGCGAGAATTTTGTAAAGGGTTTAAGAACCAGAGATAATTTTGTATGAAGGTGTTTATTCTAGCGCCCATTTTTTTTTCTTGCCAGTAAGTAGCTGCCGGCTAATTTTGTTTTCTGGAATCACCATATCCATTTCTAGTTTCTTGCTTCCGACCCAGACGCACTATTTTTTATTTTACCTTAAAAAAAATTGCAACAATTTCTTCTCTTTTTTTTTTTGAAATAACAATAGGGGAGTTTGTTGGTTGAATTTATGGATGATTTAAAAATGAGTTTTTTTTTTTTGTTGGAAAAAATTAGCTTACAAAAAGTTCAGTTAATTTTAAAACAATAATACATCATAGTTTTCGAAGAAAGGAGATTTAGTGCACCAAGTAGCAACCAAAATAATGATCTCCACCCAAAGTTGAGGAGTTTTCTTACATTTGTGATTTCATCAAAGATTCTAACATTTCTTTCGCACCATAACCACCAAGAAAAAGCACCAATAATATTCGATTTTGTACCTTTGTTCTGAGGTTTCATGATGGTATGCAAGAAAGGGACCAACTAAGGGGTGTTGTCTTCAAGTGGGAAATTGATGGGAATATGATCACGAACAGATTTAACATATCACAATATAAAAATAAATGAGCAGCACATTTAGATCTTATATTGCACATAGGACACCAATGAGGATTGAGAGCATTTTTTAGGGTTTCTTCTTTGTAACATGTCAGTTGTTTTCATACCATCATCCTGGTGATAATTTTTGGATTTAAAAATGAGTTATTACATCCATATGACTATTTAAAATAACTCATCATTTATAACTATTCAAAATAATTTTTCATTTCTAATCGTTTTTTTTTTTTTTTTTAAGATAAGCAGCTCCATTCATTCCATAAACCAAACCTCCATTACAAACTCCAATTAACAACCACAAAACTAATTGCAATAAGAACAGACTACCAAATCGAGCATCCCTACTGCTTTTCTTTTTCTTCTATCAAATGGAATCGTCTTCCAATATTGTTCTTTTCTCACTGTCGATTGCACAACTTCCATTTTCAGCCCGAAACACAACAACCAGATCGAGCATCGTTGAGAACATTTTTTCCAACGGATAAGCCTTCACAAAAATGTTGAAGCGTTCACACTTGCAGCAACTTCCACTTTCCAAGCTCCAACGAAAGCTCGACAAGCGAGCGTCCTTTCCCAACCCAAGTATCGATGACCCACGAAAACTTCAACTAGCCCTGAAAGGCAACGCTCTCTTCAAGGAATAAGACAAGCGAGAACTTCATTGTGAACGACGATACACCCTTTTTCCACTTTGAAGGATGAACCTTTCCAAATATAAGGATATAACCTTCCAACTCTAAGGATTATACCTCCCAACTGAGGTGAAGCCTCTTCGACAAACCTTCGCTGGAATCTTCTAACCACTTATTTCAAATCATTCATTTCTAACTACCCGAAATTAACTAATTTTTAATCATTCATTTTTAACTACTCAAAATAACTCTTCATTTCAAATTCACATCCAAACAAACTCTAACTCCTCTAACAAATAAAACTACACCTAAATGAGTTTTTTTGGTGCAATTCTCCCGTAAAAATCTACATCTAAACGAACTATTACAAAAATCTCAATTTCTAACTCTTCAAAATAACACTTCAAGTTAACTCTTCATCCAAAACCTCGTCAAAACACCTCCTCCTCTGAGTCAGATTGTTAATTTATTAATCTAAATTTCTGTTTGGGATACGTAGTTTGGATTGTTAAGATTGTTGGTTCGTTTGTATACCTTTAATTAAATAATATTAATGTCGATTGAGTTATTACATAAAACAACATTTTATGGGCCATTTACTTTTCCCGAAATGATAAATGTCTGACATTCTTAGATAGTCATGTTTATTTTGTATGAATAATTTTACAGGTATCTGGAATATTTAGATAATGGTATGAAAATGTCTTAAATATCTTCATAACTTAATTTACCCATTAATTTGTATAATTAAAATATAGATAACATTTTTTTTTAACTTAAATATTATATTTTAAAATAAATTTACCTAGTAAAAAACCTGAAATAAATTAATTAATTGAACAAGTGATGAAATTTGCTAAATATAGAAAGTGTAGTCAATTATATTTGAAAAATATAATAACAAATAATGCTTTTTAAATTATTATGGAAAATAATCAAAATATTATTCAATTTCATTAAAATTATTTTAAAACAAAACGTAAAATATAAATATAGTTAATTATGTATAGTTAGTCCTCAATGTATAATAATCGTATATTAAAAAAACATATTATTTTATTTTAAGATACAAACTACCTACAAAATATAGAAAAAAGTTGATAAAATATATTTTTAAAAACAACAAAATTCATGAAGGTAAATTTGTCTTTTGAAGATACCCTATACATAGGTATCCTACAAACGCATATTGTAAGAGGGCATTTAAATGGTCTTCAAATGAGCATTCTAGGTTGTCCATCTCGATGCCTGACATGCCTGGAATATTGGTTATTACTACAAAATAAACGTGGTAATCTAGATACTCATCCCATAAGAATCTTGGATTACCACGAAATGAACGACCTCTTAGAAATAAGTTATACCATAGTAATTGCTACATAAATATTGTTTTAGAGCTTAAAACAACTCATCCCATAATTTAAAGTCACTTTTTTGTTGTAATAGTAACATGTGTAAATAATTAACATTGTAATGTATCATAGTTTCATCGTTCAATCTCATGTATAACTTACATCTTTTAAAAAATCCACATATGACTTGGTTATTGATAAATAAAAGAACTCATATTATATTAATTTTCTTTTTAATTAATAATATTTAAGGCACGGAATTTTAAATTTTTAGGGCGTGTTTGGTGGGTGACTTAAGTTAATCCAGATTAACTTAGCCCCTTAATCCTCGTTTGGTTTGGCCAACGGATTTTATAAATTCGTATGTCACGTTAACTAAAGGTGGATTCGTATGTCACGTATGTCGAGTGGAGTTTTATGGTTAATTTTCTCTAGCTTTCCTTCAATATTTCGACTTTTTTTTTTTTACATCTATTTCATTTGGTAACATTTGATTTTGTTTAGAGTTTCTTACTTTGTAGGTTTGAAACCCCTCGCCGCTATAAACCTTGTCTTTTTGCCACTGTTTGTCCTTGGTCCTTTTTAATTGAAATTCTTGTGTTGCATGCGAAGATATGGACCACACGGCTTGGTAGTTAAGAGGATGGAGAGAAAATAAAAGTAGTTTAGAGGATGTTGAAGAAAAAGTTGATTGTTGAAAACGTGATTATGGGGGATGATTCCGTTGGTCCAAACATAGAGATCATTCTCATTCCCGTTCTCTTCCTTATTCTTGGTGGCCCAAGTACCCCTCTGAATTTCTTTGTTTGAAGATTTAACCAAATAAATATGGTTATGATTCTGATTTTCTCGAAAAGCTTGTTTGCTTTTTAACAATTGGTGAAGGAAAATGTTTTGTTGTGTTTATTCAATGAGAAAGCTTCTCTTATATAGAAGGAGAAGCAAAACCGAATACAAAACAAACTGCAACAGAATACGAAAAACCAGCAAAAATGACGGTGGATAAAAACCAAAATAGCAAAAAATAACAGAAGGAAAAAAAAGGGCAAAAGTTTAATTCTGATACTTTTGTTTAATGGTAACTTTTTATTTTTTAAATCAACAAAAAAAATTTGTTTGTGTTTGAAGATTTATTTTATTTTTTTTTTTTTTCTTTTTGAGAATTGTGATTGAAGATTTAGCATAATCCATTTTGTTATGATTCTGATTTTTTATTTGTTTTTTTTTTATTTTTTTCACCGAAATGATTTATTTGATTCTACTCTTTTATTGCGAAAATGGTATGATGGAATGAAGCTTAATGACCTGAGACTGGCTGGTTAGTTTTTACTTTTTAAAACAAATTATCGAATTTCTTTGTTTCATGTGGTTGCTAGTAATGTGATATTTATCTTTTTGCTCAATTCTAATTTATTATGAACTTCATCTTTGTCTTTCATTATTAATTATCTGGAATAAAATTCTATGACACGAAGAAGAGGAAAAGTCATTAAGGTAATATCATAGATTCATTTAAATTTTTATTTTGTTTGGTTAAACATAATTGTGTTAACATGTTCTTTTTTTAAAATTTTTTTACGGATTCAAACTATTGGGTTGACAAAGAACTTGAAGTTGATATTTTGTAATTATATATTTTGATAATTTTGTACTATTTAAATTGACATATTTTTACAATTGTTTTTTGTTTTTGTTTGTTTGTTTTTTGTTTTTTTTTTGTAGTTTATAATCTCTTATAATGACACCTTTTTTTGTTCAACTTTAACAATACCATGATTCATACTATTGGTATCTTAAACCCCATAATACATTAATTGTAAATGTGGTTGTTTTTTTTTTTTTTTGAGAATCTTTTCTCCTTTTTTTTTGTGAGGGGTAGGAGAGTTGTTTTTTTTAATTCTACCGTCATAAATATGGTTTTAAATTTTGAAAATAATATTAGTCAATATAATATTAAAATTTCAATATTTAGTTAGAATGAAAATTTACTTAATAATGAAACTTGTAATTTTTTTTACTAAATTACATGTAATTTGCAATTATTCCAACTAAGTTAGATGTACTAAAAAAATAGTTTAATATGCTAACAACATTATCAAAATAAATTTCATGTTTAAATTTCCTCTTACCTAATTTTATGGACTAATACTTTCATGTCTCATTTATTCGAGAGCAGTAGTACCCTTTTAAGTAGGGTTTGTGGTCCTCCTCCTCCAATTTGTACTAAAAAAAATTGTTCCTACTTTAAAATAGTTCAAATCGAATGACATGCTTGATTTATTTTTCACCAACTTTCATATACTTACGGCCAACAATAACTCAGCGACATCAGTGTATAACCGATGACCAAGAGGCTATGGATTCGAATCCCTCCACCTCTAATAGTTGTAACTAAAAAAAAATAAAAAATCATATACTTACCAATTGATCAAATGAATGTAATTTACTTATAAATAATTTAATTCGAATTTCATGTACTAAGAAACTTAATCAAACTTGATTTCATATTTTGATTATTTTATGATTTAGTTTCAATAGTTAATTATATTTTGAATTAAAATACAATCTAAATTCCAACTATAAATCTTAACTACTAATATATATATATATCATTATATTATACATTAGTGTGTATTAAATAAATTAAGTTAATCTTTAAAAAAAATTAAGGTTATAGTAGCCTTGTAATTAAGTAATTAAATTAAAATGTTTTTTTATATAATTTAGATTTTTTCCTAAATTTGTTGAGTGGATATAAAACTTGTTATATTGTTTTTCAATTTAAATATAGATATTAAGTTAAAATTGAAATAAATAATAAAAACATATATTGATTAAACATATTTATTATGTTGTTGCTACTTCAAATAATTTTCATATTGTCATTTATTTATTGTCAATAGAAAATAAATTGAAGAGTATAAATAAAAATAAATAAAAAATAAGTATGAAAAATATTAAATAAAAACTCAACTTAACTTAATCTCTGAACCAAACAACAATCAGCTTAACTTAATCCAATTTAACTTAATAGCACTTAATTTAATATCGACTAACTTAATCATAATTTTTGCATCAAACACGCCCTTAACATCTTGATTAATAAGTCATATAAATAAGAGTCAAATTAACGGTTGTCGGTGTTAATTTGGATTAATTACTTGTAATTAAAATAAAATGTCAAACTAATTGGTTCAAGAATAATTGGTTCAAGAAAAGATTGTCAAACTAGCTTTAGGGTCAAACTAGGGAGGAATTAAAAAAGAAAAGCTAAACGTCGCCTACATTGAATAATGAGGAAAAATAAGTTACGGTACTAGTTTGGATATTACAAAAAAAAATAAAGAAAGAAGTAAAATAGTTTGGATAATGATGCCTTACTTTACTTACATTGAATAATGCGGATAAAAAAATAAGTTATAGGCATGGAAAATGTTTTTTTTTTTTTAAGTTGAAAATGAAAATAGATTACAAATTTTATAAAGACGATATCATTATTAATAATAAGAAAATTAAATATCAAATTTTAAAATCGAATTCATAATTGTACTATTGAATTTGATAACAATCAATCAAGCGAATACGTTACTAATTTTTTTTTTTTTCGAAAACACGTTACTAATTCTTTTGATCACGATGATATTTTACAAGATTGCTAATATTATGGGCCTTTTGATGCATGTTCATTTCAATACCTCAATCCAAATACAATATAGTAACTAACCATTCCAATTTTCAAAAATAAATAAATAACCATTCCCCAATCCATTCGGTCCAAACAAACAAACCATTCCATTGGTTATCAAATTTATTTTGGACACATATGAGGCCTGCCCTGAGAATCATTCTATTTTTTCTAAAAAATAATGAAACTTGTTTTCTCATAATTCTTTTTAATCAGATTTTCTTTTTGAATAAAACAAAAATAAGATAACGACTTACGAAAATAATAGCTTTTTAAATTGTTTTATTTAGTATTACAAATATGACTTGATTTTTTAAGATTAAACAATTAACTTTATATATGAAAGTAATAATTATAAATTTAATTGTAAAAAAATATCATCCATTTATATATTTTTAGATTTAACAACATTTTTTAAACTTATTAATTAGGCTCTAATTTTAGTGTACCGATTTAATAAGATTTTTTTTTAATTTGTATTTGATCGTTGTTACTTTCTTTTAGAGTAGGACTAAGCATTTGGTTACTAGGTCTTTTAATGATATTTTTTTACCATTAAAATTTAAGTTAATACATTGTGTGGTTATTGTTCACTTAATAAATTTAATAATTTATTATCTCATCTAAGGAAAAAAAAATTATTATATTGATTAAAAAAAAACTCATTACCCACATTAAAAAAAAAAAGTAAGCATGAAAATTCAAACTCATTACTTGAATCATATGGTCCAATTAAACTATTAGTTATGTTTATTAAAAAACAATTAATTATGTAGTTTTTTTTTTTTTTTTTTTTTTGAGTAAATGTAGTTTTAAAAAAAAATCATCATTAATTATGTAGTTTTTTTGTTTTTGTTTTTGAAGGTTTATAAATTATGCAGTTATTGTTTACTTAATACCAATTTTACTTTTACATAAAAAAACAAACAACTTTGACCAATTTTTTGAAATAAAATTCTGACTAATTAATCCAATCAAATAAATGAAGTTTTTTCCAGGAAGCTTACTGTATTATGTCATTTGCTTCTGTAGAACTATGGCCAGTATTTTAATTTAAGAATTATGTCAACAACTCATAGTCTTAGAAAAAAACATTACAAAAATACTTGGTATTAACAAAAATATTTTAAAAGAAAAATGTTACGTTTATATATATATATATATATATATATATATATATATATTTTTTTTTTTTTTTTTTTTTTTTTTTTTTTTTTTTTTTT
>JBBMKA010046212.1:0-20362 GCA_037833695.1 Sechiopsis laciniata
GTACGAAACAACATCTCATCTAGCACTCAAGTATACATGCAAACAGTTACCAACACAGAATCCCTAGGGTGAGTTGTAAAAAAAACTCCTGAGTCATCGGAAATCTCTTACTTTCGTCCTAAAGATCAGCTCAATAACTGATCCCAACAGATATCCTCGAGGGTCTCTTACCCTCAGCCAAATGATCAACTCAAAAGCTAATCCCAAATAGATATCCTCGAAGGTCTCATACCCTCGGCCAAGTGAACGCTCAACAGCTGGTCCTGACCAGCTCTCTAAACTGGTCTTGGGACATTCGGGAGAGTACCCAAAGATCAGCTCTAAACTCATAAAGGAAATGGTGTACTCACGAACATTAGCCCGAGGGAGCTCTCCGCCCGACGCCTAATGCGTGTGAGCGCACACCTCATGCTGCTGCAAACTACGTAAATGTGGGGCCTTGGGACAAACTACGCCAGTTCAGGTACGCAAGAGGTGTCACTGATCTACAGTAGTGCGAGGCCCTCGACACTCAACTGTAGCAGCCTGAATACCACCGATGGCTGAAGCTAAGAACCGGACAAGGCTGGCTTACACCGTGGCAGGTTTGTACTCTAGTAGGTTACAGACTAAGCTTATGCCAGTGTGGTAGCTACTCCACACCCGGCTGTCGGGGGTAAGGAATCTGTCCTCATAGCCTGACTGGGGGGGGGGGACACATACGTGGGTCCACCTCAGCCTCTAGATGATGACATCCTAACAAGTTCTATCTAAGATCATTCATTCCCTGTTTCCTAACAACAAACATGCTCAACAACTTATAACCTTAGCATGGTACTACAAGCTTAAACAGGAAAATTAAGGCATGCTGGAAGAACAAACCTAGCATGGCACTAACATGTGGAAACAAGATCAATACATACCAGCAAAACAGAATAACATACAATCCTAACCACTAACATGCTCGTAACAGTAAACATGCACAAGAACACAATCAATGAATATTTCGCAGGGTCTACATAACTCCGATAAGAAATCCTTACCTGAAAAATAAGTAGAAAATACAATAGATAAACAGTGCTCCTTGAACTGCAGAACCAACACGAACCTAACAAATATAAGTAACAAGCACAATTAATATTACAGCGAACTAAGTGGCTAAGCTACAAGAACAACGGGCTCGGGAAAGTTATCCAGAGCCTAACATAAAGCTCTACAGCAAGGCTCTTGACAAGGACAAGACTCAGTAGCAAGGCTCTCGGTGAAGGGGCTGCGACGCATGTGGCTGCGAGCAACAAGCGAGGGGAGTTGCTGCGCGGCGTGGGCGTAAGCGGCTGGTGCGAAGCTCAGCGAAGGGCAAGGCAAAACTGCAGCACTTGCAGTAGCGAGGAACGAGCGTGGGCGAGGCTGCTTAGCGAACGGGCTGCTCGCGGGGGCTAGCGACACAACGAAAGCTTGCGGGCGAACGTGTGCAAGGTTAGGCGCATAAACGGTTAAGCGAGCGTACAGCACGGGCGAAGGCGCTAGAGCTAGCGTTTGCATGTGGCTCAGTGCAGCGGGGACAAGACTTTCGCGGCTTGGATGTGCGGCAAACCAGGAAGGCTAGCAGCTGCGACACGGAAGGGATCCTCAAGACTTGCGATCGCTGGGCTGCAATAGCAATGGCGCTCAGGAAAAAACATGTGCAACTATTCGTACGGTTGTGGCTAGGCGACAAGGGCTACTCTCGGCTAGGGAAAGGGTTTCGGCAAAGAGACTTGGGTGCTGGAGTGGGTTGATCGGCGAAGGAAAAAGGGAGAGGTGTTCTCGGCACTTGGAAGAAGAAAGAATAAGGAAGAAAAAACGTAAATTTAGAGATGCGGCCAGGTATTTAAAGTGTCGGAAAAAGGAGAAGGGCTCCACGGGATTGTGACACGTGTCCTCAGGCGGTTCTGACTTCGAGTCCTGGCGAAGTCACCTTTTTCTTTATTTTTCCCTTTTTAACCAGACGAGTCTCCAAACTCCTCAAACAGCAATACTAGCTCCGGTAACTTGAAACCGAAGGACCCAAACTCAGCAAAAATAGAAAGGTCTCAAAACTCGGGATAATTATGAGACTACCCCTAAAGGTAAAATTACCAAAATGACCTTAGAGGCTCAAACTGCCCTAACGGCCCAACCGAACAACCGAATCAACAATCGAACATACCTGGGGAACCGAAATGGAAAATTGGGCCATTACAATACTCTCTCCTTTTATGACTTTCATCCCCGAAAGTCCCTAAGACCAAACAACTCCGGTCAAAAGTCTTCACAACCTCTAACTCCCAGGTAGCTTCCTCTGTCTTCTGATTCCCCTACCAAACTTAACCAAGTTAATCTCCCTACTATGCAAAATCTTGTGATCCTGGCTAAAGTCTGTACTGGCCTCTCCTCAAAGCTTAAAACCTCTAACAGCTCTAACGGCTCAAAGTCCACAACTTGAGAAGGATCTGCCACAACTTGATGAAACATCGACACCAGGACAACGTTGTGCACTGCTGCCAATGACGGAGCAAGGCCAAACGATAAGCCATGTATCCGATCTGCTCTAGGATCTCAAAGGGTCCCGCAAACCCAGGGACTCAACTTTTCCGCTTACCACACCTTAAAACTCCAACTCCAAACTCTATGCCAAACATCGGCATAACCCTTTCTGCCTACTCTGCGCTGTCAACATACGAGCCCTGATCTCCTACACTACGTCGCTAGTCATCTGTAATAGCTTGGGGCCCCATAACTTGTCTGTCACCAACCTCTTCCTAGAACACTAGACACCTGCAACGCTTACCATACGAAGCCTCAACGGAGCCATCTGAATCGTCGACTGATAACTGTTATTATAGGAAAACTCCATCAGATACAAGTACTGATCCCAATTACCTGGAAAGTCTAAAACACAGGCTCGCAACATATCCTCGAGAATCTAGTTCACCCTTTCTGACTAACCATCTGTCTGAGAGTGAAGAGCAGTACTGTAGCTGCACTCGGTCCCCAAACCCTCCTAGAGCACTCTCTAGAAGTGGGAAGTGAATCGAGAGTCACAGTTTGAAACAATCCTCACTGGAACCTCATGGTATCGAACGATCTGATCCAAAAATAGCTGTGCCCATTGCTCCAACGTATAGTTAACTCTAGGTATGTTCTGATGCATTTTCGGTGGTTCCGTTGGGCCGTTAGGGTAGTTTGGATCTCTAGGGGCATTTTTATAATTTTACCCTTGCGGTAGTCTCGTAATTAATCAGGGTTTCAAGACGGTTCTGTATTTTTGCTAAGTTTGAGTTTACTTCAATTTCAGGTTTCCAGGGTTGGAGTAGCTGTTGAAGAAGTTAGGAGCCTTTGTTGATTAATTGAGAAAAAGGAAGAAAAATGGTGACTCTGCCATGGCTCGAACCCTGTTGGATGAGTTTGGGAAGGCTTGTTTAAAAAAAGAGAAAATAAGAGAAAAAGGTGTCCAAGCTGGGACTCGAAGCCAGGTGGCCAGAGACACGGGTCAGAATCCTATTCCTTCTCCTCTTTTTGGCCGAGATCTAAACTAGCCACACGCAACCTTGCATTTTCTCCTTCAATCTTTGTGATTTCTTCTACTCCAACTTTGCGATCTTTTTCCCCATTCTCTTCTCTTTGCCGAACACCATAGCCAAAGCTTCCTTATCCCTTGTCGAATTCATCTTTGCCGAATTCCCCTTCATCTTCTCCTTGCAGCAAGCCTAGCCGAAGCTCTAGTTCTCTCTTTCTCCTTTGGCCGAGGCAACCAATCTGCAATCCCCCACCTTATCGAGAGACCTCCATTGCTGAAACCCCTTTTCTTATTTGATCGAGCCGATTATTCTGGTTGCTGTTGTCCCTAGTCGAGAGAGCATCCCTAACCGAGGACCTCTCCTTAACCCCTTTTGCCGAGATCAAACACCTTGCTCTTGTTCTTGTTTGACCTAGCCAAGAGCACCACCTCTTGCTCTTGCTCACCTTTCCGAGAGGAGCTTGCCAAGAACCAGCCTTGTCGCAAGCAAAACCCTAGCCGAGAGCACTCTCTGCATCAAGCTGAGCCAAGCAGCTGCCGAGACTTCATCCTGAGAGCCTTGTCGAGCCTTATGTTGGCTTTGGGTAACCTTTCCCGAGCTCATTATTCTTGTGGTTTAGCCATTTAGTTAGTTAAGATATTAATTATACTTGTTGTTTATTTGTCTAGGGCTAGCTATCTGTTGGTTCTACAGCTCAAAGAGCACTTTATACTTGTGTGTTTTCCTGCTTGTTTCCAGGTAAGGATTCATTGCCGAGGTTGTGTGGACCTTGCGAGACTTGTCTGATTGCATTCCTATTTGCTTCCTTTACTGTTACTTGCATGTTAGTGGATAGGAATTTCTTGTCTGATCTGTTCTGCTAGCATGTTTGTTGCTTGTTGTTACATGTTAGTGCCATGCTAGATTTGTTCTTCCAGCATGCTTGATTTCCTATTTTAAACTCGTATTACCATGCTAGGGTTGATTGTTGTGAAACATGTTTGTTTTGTTAAGAAACGGGGAATAGGTAATCTTAGATAGAATTGTTAGGTTGTCATCATCCAGAGGCTGAGAGTGGACCAACGTACGTGTCCCCATCGGTCGGGCTGTGAGGACAGATTTCTTACCCCCGATAGCCGGGTGTAGAGTAGCTACCACACCGACATAAGCCTAGTCTATAGCTTGCTAGAGCAGAACCCTACCAACGGTGTAAGCCTGCCTTGGCCGGTTCTTAGCTTCAGGCGTCGGTGGTATTCAGGCTGCTACAGTCGAGCGCCGAGGATCTCGTGCTACTGTAGATCAGTAACACTGCTTCTGAGTCTTTAGGCATGCATAGCTGGACTGGCGTAGTATGTCCCTAGGCCCTCTCATTTATGCAGTTTGCAGCAGCATGCGGTGTGTGCACACACGCGTTAGTCACCGGGCAGAGAGCTACCTCGGTCTAATGTTCGTGAGTATACCACTTCCTTCTCGAGTCTAGAGCCAGACACTGGGTACTCTCCCGGATGTCCCAGGACCAGCTTGGAAAGCTGGACAGGACTAGCTGTTGAGCGGTCATTTAGGCCGAGGGTAGAGACCCTCGAGGATATCTATTAGGGTCAGCTATTGAGCTGACCACTTGGCCGGGAGTTAGAGACTTCCGAAGACCTAGGGGTTGTTTGGACACCTTGTCCCCGGGTTCTATGTTGATAACTGTTTGCTTGTATACTTGATTGCTAGTTGATGCATTGTTTCGTACTGTACCCCGGTTGGGGATTTTTACTGAGTGCCTTTGTACTCACTCTTATTTTCTGTGGTTTCTCCACCAGGTAACTTGGGACAGCATCAGGACGGCTAGAGGAGGAGCTGCATGATCATCGGAGCCGCTGGCACTCTGCTTTACATTTTATTTATTGATTTAATTCAGCATGTAGTTGGACACGGAGTCCATAGGATTTTCATATGGAACCTGATGTAATATTTGAATGTTTTGTATTTTTGCTATTTCAAATTATGCTCTGGCCAGGGCCACTTTTAATGTTTGAATAAGGAATAAATTCTTTAAACGTTTATAAACAGGTTCCTTGGAGTTTTAAATGGATGTTTTTAACTAACCAGAATGCTTGATGATTTTTTTTTAATTGTCTTTTATGCATGCATGCTAAGTAAGGACCAGGTTTAGGACCATTTTTAGGTCTGATCCTTACAGTTAGTATTAGAGCGCAGAGTCATAGATTCTGTAGACTAACCTGCTTTGTAGGTTGTCTGTTCCCATGATCATCAGCACTCCAACGGCCGTCAGGTTTGTCTAAGTTCTTTGTTTAAGGGTTTTACAGTATTGTATCTAGTATACTTGTGTTACCTTTGTTGGCAGTGGGAGTCCGAGAGTGGACTGACCGTTTGTGGTTTCCTTGTAGATCATCAGTATGCCAGTTACACGCAGTGGAGCAGGGACGTCAGGTACTGCTAACAGAGAGAATGATGAGACAACGTCTAGGGTTGATCCGACCCGTAGGCCACCTTTGGCCCCAGCTGTTAACTTGCCTAGAGAGGGGGCAGAGGCTTCTAGGCCTCAGAGCAAGACTTCGGGAGTAGAGTTTGCTTCGGTCATGAGAGACATGATGGTCGGACTGTTGGCTCAGCAGAGAGCCGAGACCCAGGCACAGCTTGCTGCACAGAGAGAAAAGTCTCGGGCACAGATTGCCTAGCTGATCCAATTGATTCAGCAGACACCCCCTGCAGCCCCAGTGATCTCTCCTGGAGGGCAGGTTCAGCAGGAACTTGTTAATAAGACAGATGGGATATTTGACACTAATGGAGCCATCGAGTTTGGCAAGTGGCTCAATGACTTTACTAAGTGGAAGCCTACAGAGTTCAGTGCTTCAGAGAACCCACTAGTGGCAGTAAAGTGGTTGGCCAGGATAGAGTACATCTTCAGAGTGATGGGATGTCCCGACGTTCGGAGGCCAAGATGTGTGGCCCATGTGTTGACAGATACAGCAGTTTGGTGGTGAGAGTCCACCGACAGGGGCAGACCAGTGGGATCTCCACCAGCCACCTGGTAGTTCTTTAGGACTGAGTTTAGAGCCAAGTACATCAGTGAGGAGGCTCAGCAGGACATGGCAGAGGCCTTCTCAAACCTGAAGCAGGGGACTGACTCCATAGCTGGTTATGAGAAGAAGTTTTCTGAGTACAGTTATTTCGCTACAGTGCTCAAGATTAAAAAGTTTGTTGGTGGGTTGAGAAGGGAAGTTGCTCAGGATGACTTATGCTAGAGCTGTGGCATTGGCCACCATTTATAATGCAAAGTACCCACCAGTGCAAGCGTTAGACGCACCAGCCCAGTCTGTTCAGTATTACTCTGGTCAAAAGAGGAGGTTTGAGTTTTCTAGTGGTTCCCATTCAGGTGGGAAGCAGAATCACCGTCAGGGCCAGACTCGAGGTCGAAATCAGCGATGACCTCAGCACCGTCAGCAGAACCACCAGCAGGGCGCAGTCAGGCAGCCGCCCCTGTGTAACAGGTGTGGCAAACCACACTTTGGAGTTTGTGGAGCTTCGCCCTGAGCTTGCTACAGATGTGGCAAGGAAGGGCACTTGGCCAGATTTTGCCCTTAGGATGGAGCAATTGCCAGGCCGGCCCAGCAGCAGGGTCGAGTGTTTGCTATGACTCTCTAGGAAGTAGAGAGGACTGATGCTGCAGTTGCAGGTACGCTGCTTGTCTTAGATCACTATGCTTTTGTGCTATTTGATTCGGGCTCGACCCACTCGTTTGCATCTGATTCTTTTGTTAGACAAGCTTGTTTGAAACTCAAACCTTTAGGGTTCGAGTTGTGTGTTGCAACTCCTTCGGGAGTAAGTATGTTAGCCAGTGAGAAAGTTAAGAGTGGTCGGATACATATATCTGAAGAGCTGTTGGTAGCTACCCTCGTAGTCTTGCCTATGAGTGGTTTTGATGTTATCCTTGGTATGGATTAGTTAGCTGAGAACCATGTGATGATAGACTGCAGCCAGAAAGAAGTCGTGTTTAGACCGCCCAAGAAACAGAGCTTCAAGTTTCGCAGTGTCCAGAGTAGAGTGTGTCCGCCGATGATTTTAGTAGTGAAAGCCTATCGTTTGATAGCTTGAGGAGCTTGGGGCTATTCAGCAAGTTTGTCAAGTGAAGGCAGTGCTTCGTTGTCTGTTGAACAGGTACCAGTGGTGCAGAAGTCCACAGATGTTTTCCCTGAGGAGTTATCGGGTTTACCCTTGCAGAGAGAGGTAGACTTTACCATTCAGCTTGAGCCAGGGACTCTCCCTATCTCCAAAGCTCCGTGTCGGATGGCGCCAGCTGAGTTGCGAGAACTCAAGGTACAGTTACAAGAGATGCTTGACCGAGGATTCATCTGCCCAAATGTGTCCCCGTAGGGAGCACCTATTTTGTTTGTTAAGAAAAAGGATGGATCGATGTGCCTGTGTATAGATTACTGAGAGTTGAATAAGGTCACAGTAAAGAACAAGTATCCTTTGCCGCGCATTGACGACTTGTTTGATCAGCTTCAGGGAGCTTCAGTGTTTTCCAAGATTGACCTTAGGTCTGGGTTCCATCAGTTGAGGATTCGGGATGCTGATATCCCTAAGATAGCGTTTAGGTCGAGGTATGGACATTATGAGTTCGTGGTCATGTCTTTCGGGTTGACCAATGCCCCAGCAGCATTTATGGACATGATGGGCAGGGTGTTCAAGACATTCTTGGACAGATTTGTCATTGTGTTCATAGACGACATTTTGATTTACTCAAAGACGAGAGAGGACCATGCTTCGCACCTAAGACAGGTATTGACAGCTCTGAGAGAAAACAAGTTGTACGCTAAGTTCTCCAAGTGTGAATTCTAGTTGGAGCAAGTGGCTTTCCTTGGACATGTTGTTTCCAAAGATGAGATTTCAGTAGACCCCGCTAAGATCGAGGCAGTGAGTTCGTGGGCTAGACCGGCCACGGTCGCAGAGATTCGCAGCTTTCTGGGTTTGGCAGGTTATTACCGGAGATTCGTTAAGAACTTTTCTGCTAAAGCAGCACCCCTGACCAGATTGATTAGGAAGGGTGTTGACTTTGTTTGGGACGCTAGTTGCGAAAAGAGTTTTTCCTGTCTGAAGCACAGTTTGACGTCCGCCCCAGTGTTGTCAATTTCTGAGAGAACAAGTGGTTTTGTAGTGTATAGCGATGCTTCCAAGTTTGGTTTGGGCTGTGTTCTGATGTAGCATGGGAAGGTGATTGCCTATGCTTCCCGACAGTTAAAGCCTTACGAGAAGAACTATCCGACTCATGACATGGAGTTGGCAGCTGTGGTTTTTGCTCTAAAGATTTAGAGACACTACTTGTATGGTGAGAAGATTCAAATGTTTACAGATCACCAAAGCCTTAAGTACTTCTTCACTCAAAAGGAATTAAATATGAGACAGAGAAGGTGGCTCGAGTTGGTTAAGGACTGCGATTGCGAGATTTTATACCACCCGGGTAAAGCCAATGTTGTGGCCAATGCTTTGAGTAGGAAGACGTCGTACTTTGCAGCTTTGTTGAGTTCCCAGATTCATCTGCAGAAAGAGTTCGAGCAAGCCAGTATTGCAGTGTTGTTAAGAGAGGTTACCGCTAGGGTAGCCTAGTTGACAGTTCAGCCGTCGATAAAACAGAGGATCATTGATGGCCAGCTGAGTGATCCCAAGCTGAAGAGACTGTTTGAGAGAGTTCAGGCAGATGGAGATTTTGACTTTGTTGTAGCACCAGACGGAGGTTTGAGGTATAGGGGTCGGTTGTGTGTTCCAACTGACGTTGGGTTGCGAGCCGAGTTACTTAGTGAGGCTCATAGTTTCCCGTTTTCTTGGCACCCAGAAGGTACCAAGATGTATCAGGATCTCAAGCAGACGTTCTGGTGGATGGGTATGAAGCAAACGGAGCCATCTGAATCATTGACTGATAGCTCAGGATCTCAAGCAAACTATCAGGATCTTAACCAAACTATAAAGATCTTAACCAAACTATAAGGATCTTAACCAAACGGAGCCATTTGAATCATCAACTGATAGCTGTTATTATAAGCGAACTCCATCAGATACAAGTACTGATCCCAATTGCCTGGAAAGTCTAAAACACAGGCTCGCAACATATCCTCAAGAATTTGGTTCACCCTCCCTGTCTGACCATCCGTATGAGGGTGAAAAGTAGTACTGAAGCTGCACTCGGTTCCCAAGCCTTTCTAGAGCACTCTACAGAAGCGAGAAGTGAACCAAGAGTCACGATCTAAAATAATTCTCACTAGCACCCCATGATACCGAAGGATCTGATCCAAAAATAGTTATGCCCACTGCTCCACGGTATAATTAACTCTATCGGGGATAAAGTGTGCACTCTTAGTCAGCCTGTCCACAACAACCCAAATCTGAGTAAACCTTCTCGGCATCCTCGGTAACCCAGAAATAAAATCCATCGAAATCTCTTCCCACTTCCACTGGGGCACACTCAACGGCTGCAACAAACCTGTCAGTTTCTATCTAGGAGCCTTCACTTGCTGATAAGTGAGACACCGGCTAACAAACACTGCAATGTCTCGCTTCATACCCATCCACCAGAAAGTCTACTTGAGATCCTGATACATCTTGGTACCTCCTGAGTGCCAAGTAAATGGGAAACTATAAGCCTCAGTAAGCAACTCGGCTCTCAACCCGGCGTCAGCTAGAACACATAACCGACCTCTATACCTCAAACCTCCGTCTGGTGCTAAGATGAAGTCAAAATCTATATCCTCTCGAACTCTCTCAATCATCCCGCACAACTTGGGATCACTCAACTGGCCATCAATGATCCTCTATTTTATCGACGGCTGAACTGTCAACTGGGCTACCCTAGCGGTAACCTCTCCAAACAACACTACAATACTGGCTCGCTCGAACTCTTTCTGCAAATGAATCTGGGAACTCAACAAAGCAGCGAAGTGCAACGTCTTTCTACTCAGAGCATCGGCCACAACATTAACCTTTCTCTGGTGGTACAAAATCTCACAGTCGTAGTCTTTAACCAACTCGAGCTACCTCATTTGTTTAACTCCTTCTGAGTGAAGAAGTAATTAAGGCTCTAATGATCTGTAAACATCTGAATTTTCTCACCATACAAGTAGTACCTCCGAATCTTTAAAGTAAAAACCATAGCTGCCAACTCCATGTCATGAGTCGGGTAGTTTTTTTCGTAAGGCTTTAATTGTCGGGAAGCATAGGCAATCATCTTCCCATGCTGCATCAGAACACAACCCAAACCAAATTTGGAAGCATCACTATACACTACGAAGCCACTTGTTCCCTCAGAAACTGACAACACTGGGGCAGATTTCAAATTATGCTTCAAACAAGTAAAACTCTCTTCGCAACTAGCGTCCCAGACAAAGTTAACATCCTTCCTGGTCAGTCTGGTAAGGGGTGCTGCCTTAGCAGAAAAGTCCTTGACAAATCTCTAGTAATAACCTGCCAGACCCAGAAAGCTGCGAATCTCTACGACCGTAGTCGGTCTAGCCCACAAACTTACTGTCTCAATGCCATCTTTATTAACAACATGTCCAAGGAAAGCCACTTGCTTTAACCAGAAATTACACTTGGAGAACTTAGCATACAACTGGTTTTCTCTCAAAGCTGTCAAAACTTGTCTTAGGTGCGAAACATGGTCCTCTCTCGTCTTTGAGTAAATCAAAATGTCATCTATGAACACAATGACAAAGCTGTCCAAGAATGCCTTGAACACTCTGTCCATCGTGTCCATAAATGCTGCTGGGGCATTGGTCAGCCTGAAAGACATGACTACAAACTCATAATGACCATACCTCGATCTGAACGCTATCTTTGGGTTACTAGCCTCCCAGATTCTCAACTGATGGTACCCAGACCTCAAGTCAATCTTGGAAAACACTGAAGCTCTCTGAAGCTAATCAAACAAGTCATCTATGCACAGCAAAGAATACTTGTTCTTTACTGTAACCTTATTCAGCTCTCGGTAATCTATACAAAGGCACATCGATCCTTCCTTTTCTTTAGAAACAAAACTGGTGCTCCCCACGGGGACACACTCGGGCGAATGAATCCTCAGTCAAGCATCTCTTGCAACTGTACCTTGAGTTCTCGTAACTCAGCTGGCGCCATCCGATACGAAGATTTAGAGATAGGAAGAGTCTCTGGCTCAAGCACAATGGTAAAGTCCACTTCTCTTTTCGGGGGTAAACCCGGTAACTCCTCTGGGAAGACATCTGTGAACTCCTGTACTACTGGTTCCTGGTCAATAGAGAACGGGGTACTACTTTCACTTGACAACCTTGCTAAATAGCCCTAAGCTCTTTGAGCCAACGAACGACGGGCTTTCACTACTAAAATCATCGGCGGACACACTCCGCTCTGGACACCGCGAAACTTGAAGTTCTGTTTCTTGGCTGGTCTAAACACGGTTTCCTTCTTACAGCAATCTATCATTGCATGGTTCTCAGCTAACCAATCCATACCAAGGATAACGTCAAAACCACTCATAGGCAGGACTATGAGAATAGCTACTAAAAGCTCTTCAGATATCTGTATCCGACCACCATTTTCTTTCTCACTGGCTAACATACTTACTCCCGAAGGAGTTGTAACACACAGCTCAAACCTTAAAGGTTCGAGTTTCAAACAAGCTTGTCTAACAAATGAATCAGATGCAAACAGTGGGTCGAGTCCGAATCAAACAACATAAAAGCATAGTGATCTAAGACAAGCAGCGTACCTGCAACTGCGGCATCAGTCCACTCCGCCTCCTAACGAGTCGTAGCAAAAACTCGGCCCTGCTGCTGGGCCAGCCTGGCAACTGCTCCATCCTAGGGGCAAAATCTGGCCAAGTGCCCTTCCTTGCCACACCTGTAGCAAGCTCGGGGCGAGGCTCCACAAACTCCAAAGTGCAGTTTACCACATCTTTTACACTGAGTCAGCTACATGACTGCATTCTGTTGGCGATCTTACTGTCGGTGCTGGGGTCGTCGCTGATCTCGACCTCGAGACTGGCCCTGATGGTGATTCTGCTATCCACCTGAACGGGAACCACTAGAAGACTCAAACTTCCTCTTCTGACCAGAGTATTGCTGAACAGACTGAGCTGGTGCGTCTAAGGCTTGCACCGGCTGGTACTTAGAATTATAAATGGTGGCCAACACCACGGCTCTAGCATAAGTCTCAAGAGCGAGTGCTCGCACATCTTGAGCAACCTCCTTCCTCAACCCGCCAACAAACTTTTTAATCTTGAGCTCCTCTGTGGCTATGAGCTCTGGAGCGAAATAGCTATACTCTGAGAATTTCTTTTCATGGGCTGCACATGGGCTGTATATCTTGGCCTATGTACGTCGGGACATCCCATCACTCGGAGGATGTATTCTATCCTGGCCAACCACTTTACTGCTACTAACGGGTTCTCAGATGCTCTAAACTCGCTAGGCTTCCACTTGGTAAAGTCCTTGAGCCACTTACTGAACTCGGTGGCTCCATCAGTGTCATCTGTCTCATCAACCAGATCCTGCTGAACCTGCCCTTCAGAAAGGATCACTGGGGCTGCTGAGGGTGCCTGCTGAATAAGCTGAGTCAGCTGGGCTATCTGTGCCCTAGACTACTCTCTCTGCGCTGCAAGCTGCACTTGGGTTTCAGCTCTATGTTGAGCCAACAGTCCGACCATCATCTCTTGCATGGTCGAAGCAAACTCTGCTCCTAGAGTCTCACTCTGAGGCATAATAGCCTCTATACCCCTTCTCTGGGCAAGTTAAAAACTGGGGCCAAAGGTGGCCTACGGGTCGGATCAACCCTAGACATCGTCTCATCAATCTCTTTGTTAGCAGTACCTGACGTCCCTGCTCCACTACGTGTAACCGGCATACTGGCAATCTACACGGAGACCACAAAGGGTTAGTCCACTCTCGGACTCTCACTGCCAACATGGGTAACACATGTATACTAGATGCAGTACTGTAAAAATCCTTAAACAAAGAACTTAGACAAACCTGAAGGTCGTTGGAGTGCTGATGATCATGGGGACAAACAACCTACAAAGCAGGTTAGTCTACATAATCTATGACTCTGCGCGCTGATACCAACTGTAACGGCCTAACCCATCGCTAACCAAGATATTGTCCACTTTGACCCACTGGCCTCACAGATTTGTTTCTCCCCCAATGGGGAAAATTCATCTTGCTAGGGGAAGGTATCCACACCCTTTTATAAGGAGTACTTTGTCCCCTTCCCAACCGATGTAGGATTCCCCTCTGGATTTCCACCCCCTTAGAGGTTCAGCGTCCCGATGGACCAGGCACACCGGCCAGATGCCTGGCTCTGATAACAGCTGTAAAGACCCGACCTAAAAATGGTCCAAAACCTGGTCCTTACTCAGCATGCATGCATAAAGATAATAAAAATCATTTAACGCTTGAGACTTGCATAAAAAAAATACTAACATTCCACAGAACCTGTTTATAAACATTAAAACAATTCCTGTTCAAAACATTAAAAGTAACCCCGGCTAGGGCCTGATCAAAATATCCAGAAAATGAAACATTTAAAATCACATTATTTGGTTCCAAATGCAAATTCTACGGACTCCGTGTCCGACTACATGTCGAATCAAAATAAATAAAACATAAGCATAAACAGAGTGACACCAGCAGCTCTTGTGATCATACAGCTCCTCCGCTAGCCGTCCTGGTGCTGTCCCAAGTTACCTGGTGGAAAACCACAGAAAATAAGGGTGAGTACAAATGCACTCAGTAAGAATCCCCAACCAAGGTACAGTACGAAACAACGCATCATTTAGCATCCAAGTATACAAGCAAACTGTTACCAACACAGATGTCCATACAACTCCTAGGTCATCGGAAGTCTCTAACTCCCAACCTAGTGATCAGCTCAATAACTAATCCTGAACAGATATTTTTTAGGGTCTCATACCCTCGGCCAATTGACCAACTCAAAAGCTGATCCCAAAATAGATATCCTCGAAGGTCTCTTACCTTCGGCCTAAATGACCGCTCAACAGCTGGTCCTAACCAGCTCTCTAAACTGGTCCTAGGACATCTAGAAGAGTACCCGATGTCTGGCTCTAGACTCGGAAAGAAAGTGGTGTACTCACGAACATTAGCCCGAGGGAGCTCTCCGCCTAGCGCCTAATGCGTGTGCGCGCACACCGCATGCTACTGCAAACTGCGTAAATGTGGGGGCCTAGGGACAAACTACGCTGGTCCAGGTATGCATGCCTAAAAACTCAGACCAGAGTCACTGATCTATAATAGTACGAGACCCTCGGCACTCGACTGTAGCAGCCTGAAGACCACCGATGCCTAAAGCTAAGAATCGACCAAGGCAGGCTTACACCGTTGGTACGGTTCTGCTCTAACAGGCTGCAGACTAGGCTTATGCCGGTGTGTAACTACTCCACACCCGGCTGTCGGGGATAAAGAATCTGTCCTCACAGCCCGACCGGTGGGAACACGTACGTTGGTCCACTCTCAGCCTCTAGATGATGACAACAAGTTCTATTTAAGTATTACAAACCCTGTTTCTTAACAATCAAACGTGCTCAACAACATATAAACCCTAGCATGGTTCTATGATCTTAAAAGCAAGAAATCAAGCATGCTGGAAGAACAAACCTAGCATGACACTAACATGTGAAAGCAGAAGTAAAAATGCTAGCAGAAATAGATCATCACAAAAGTCCCTATCCACTAAACATGCTCGTAACAGTAAAGCTAGCAAATAAGAATGCAATCAAAGAAGTCTCGTAGGGTCCACATAACCCCGGCAAGAAATCCTTACCTGGAAACAAGCAGAAATACTCAACAGATAAAATGCTCCTTGAGCTGCAGATCTAACAAACCTAACAAATAAATAAATAACGATTAATTAACAACTAGCAGCTAAACGGAACTAGGCAACCAAGCACACGAGGCTCGGGGAAGGATTTACCCAAACTGAGAAGGAAAGTCTCGGTAGTAAGGCTCGGCAAGGACAAGCTCGACAAAGGAACGGCGAGAGTGAAGCTGCTTGGTGAACGGGCTTTCGCGGGAGCGAATGGCATAACGAAGGCGTGCGGCGTGGGCTGGACAGGTGACGTGCGGGCGAGCAGGCTGTGAAGGCAAATTCGCTGGCGAGGCTAGCGTGGGGTTCGCTCAGGCGAACGTGGCGAGTGCGCGATGGCGAATGAGGTTTCGTGAGGAAGAAAGAAAACTTGCGATCGCAGGGGCTGCAATCGCGATGGCGCTCAGACGAAGACATGCGTAGCTATTCACTCAGCTGTAGCGAGGCGAGGGCGTGTGGCAGGTGAGCGGCTGAGCGAGCTGATCAACGAAGGAGAAAGGAAGATGGTGATCTCGGCACTTGGGAGAAGAAGAGAGGAAAAAGGAGAAGGAGTTCATGAATTTGGAGAATAGGGAGTGCAGCTAGGTTTTTATGTCTAAAAAAAACTTAGAGAAATAACGAGATCTCGACACGTGTCCTCATAGGGGTTCTGGCTTTGAATCCTGGCGAAGACACCTTTCTCTTTCTTTTTCCCTTTTTTAACCAAAAGAGTCTCCAAACTCCTCCAATAGCAACACTAGCTCTAGAAACCTAAAATTAAAGAGAAAACCCATACTCAGCAATTAGCATAAAGGTCTCAAAACCTTGAATAATTATGAGACTACCCCTAAGGGCAAAATTACCAAAATGCCCCTAGAGGCTCAAACTGTCCTAATGGCCCAACCGAACAACTGAAATAGCAACTGAACACACCTGAGGAACCGAAATGGAAAATTGGGCCATTACATGTTATTACTTGAACTCTAATAGTCTTTATTATTTTGACTAAACATGAAATATGTATTATTATTGCATATGCGAACTTGCTGGTCCCGAGGGATAATAAATACCCCTAAGGTTGTGTTTACAGACTTGCTGGTCCCGAGGGATGATCCATACCCCTACTATTGCTACTGCGGGCTTGCGACCGATGGGATGGTTAATATCCCATTTTAGATTAGTGTGATTCGTTATTTTTGTTATCTTGCTATATTTTGATAATTGATGATGCTAGTTGATAATATGCTATGAGTTGTGTTACATGGATGATTTAAGTGTCTTGTTGTATGATGTTCTTTAATGGTTTATTTGGTATATTTAATCTATGTGTAATACCTTATAAATGGGTCCATTACTGAGTATCCAATACCATCCTTTTCTATAAACCTATTTTTCAGGAAATGGAGCATATCATGGTGGCTGATTGAGGAGTGCTGATGAGATCATGGAGACTGTCCTGAGTCGTTTCTTTTCCGCTTTAAACTTATGACATTTTATTTTAACATTTTTAGTACTTTATTATTAAACTCTGTCTTTATTATTTCAAGGGGGTCCCCGACAACTATTTAAATTTATTTAATGCATATTTAGTATTTTTTCGAGAATTTCGGTAAAAGTCTTCATTACTTATAATTTTGTATTAAATGCATGCACGGTAATTATTCTAGTTTCTAGTTGGGAAATTAGGGTCGTTACATATATATATTTTTCAAGGCATTTTCTTTCTCTTTTTTAAGCCTTTTTTTTCCAATTTTTTTCTTCTCCACCATTACTACCAAACAACATTTTTCTCTTGTCTCGACAAAGGTGCAACGGTTGAGACTAACAAATGAGATGCTCTAAGGCTAAATATGATGTGCTATTATCAAAAAGAAAAGGAAAATAGGCTCAAAGTGGCTAACTAAGGGGAAAAATTCAAAGGTGAAAATTTTAAGAGCCAGAAAGTGGTTAATCCTCATTGCCCTTATCATATTAAAGCATCAATTCAAAAATAATGATCTCAAAATGCATTCACAAGTAATTTCTAGAATAAGCACACTAAGTTTGATTACTCAACAAGAAATAAATCGAGCAAAATATAATGAATTGCTTATAGGCTCAAATTCTCACTGAAATGGGTAATTTGCATTAAGTCTCGCACATTTTTCAATCAATAAATCAAAGAGATACTGTCATAAAAATTTAAGGAAAACTCTAATCATGCTTATCTCTATCATGTCACAAAATTCAAACTAATGATCCCTAACTTAGGAGACATTCAAAGACATCAAGAAAAAATCAAGGTTTCGAAAGAAAAATAAACATGTATGATCTAAACATGCCAAAAAATAACTAGTCTAAGTTCAGATGCTCATGGACGTCAACATTAAGCGCAAATTCATAACATACCACCCCCAACCTAAATCTCTACATGCTTTTAACATATACATTCTAAATAAACTCAAAGCAAGAATAAAAAGGAACATAAAATCTCCCTTGAAATTTGAAGCTTGAGGTTGTGGTGGGTGTCGCCATTCAAGAATGTTGTGTTTTTTTATCTTCAGATTATTTGATTTCCTACAAAATTGAAAACAAACAAGCTAAGCTACAAAAATGATAATAATAATAATAAATAAATAAATAATAAAAAGAAAAATAATAAAAAGAAAAAGAAAATAAAAAATAAAAAATTAAAGCAAGTAAATTTAAATGCATGTCTGCCTCTAGGAAGTGCAAATTTTTATAGTCGATTGCTCGACTTTTGTGGCACGCGGGCACATAGAAATTCTTCCACTTCTTAGGCCCTTTCTTTCTTGAGTCAATGAAACCTTTTGCACTCAGCAGAATCTTCAACATCTGGTAAGCTCTAGAAGTGCAGGTCTTTTTATATTTTATAATAAAATCTAAAAATGAAAAATAAAAACAAGAAAAATAAAAACAAATAGACTCGTCCCCAAGGGACAGCCCAGCAGTTGAGGGCAACGACTTCAAGGCACGTTTACTTGAGAGATCCCTGGTTTGAAACTGAAGTATCCCGGTGCCACAACCTAGGAACAGGCCAGTGGTGGCCCGATGTAACGGCCTAGTTTTCCATTCCGGTTCTCTAAGTATGTTCTGATGTTTTTTCAGTTGTTCGGTTGGGCCGTTAGGGCAGTTTGAGCCTTTAGGGGTATTTTGGTAATTTTACCTTCATGGGTAGTCTCGTAATTAATCAGGGTTTCAATATGGTTCTGTAATTTGCTAAGTTTGAGTTTACTTCGATTTTAGGTTTCCAGGGTTGGAGTAGCTGTTGAAGAAGTTCAGAGCCTTTGTTGATTAATTGAGGAAAAGAAGAAAAAAGGGTAACTCCGCTAGGGCTCGAACCCTGTTGGTTTGAGTTTGGAAGGCTTGTTTAAAAGCAGAGAAAATAAGAGAAAAAGGTGTCCACGCTGGGACTCGAAGACGGGTGGCCTAGGACATCTGTCAAAATCCTATCCTTCCCTCTCATTTGGCCGAGACCTTTTTGGAGTAGCCGCACGTATTTTTCCCTTTCTTTTTGCGATTCCTTCTCCCTTTCTCTTTGTGAATTCACCATAACCAAATCTCATCTCCAAGCTTCCTTCTCCACCGATTGCCAAAATCCCCCAAGCTTCATCTCCATCATTGATTCATCGCCCTTTTCCTTCTCCTCCTATTGCCAAAATCCCCCATTGTCGAGAAGCTTTCTCCCCTCCATCACTCCATTATCGAGAAGCCTTCTCCCCTCCTCCACTTCATTGCCTAGATCACCATTGCACCTTGTCTTGTTGTCCTAGCCGAGAGAGAGAGAGAGAGCACTTTTGTTCTTGATTGACCTAGCTTAGAACACTTCCTTATTCTTGTTGCCCTAGCTGAGAGAGAGAGAGAGAGGGAGAGCATTTTTTGTTTTTGATTGACCTAGCCGAGAGCACCACCCCCTTGTTTTGCTTATCTTGCCGAGAGGAGCTTGCCAAGAACCAGCCTTGCCGCAAAGCAAAACCCTAGCCGAGAAGCACCAAAACCCTAGCCGAGAGCACTTCTTGCATCAAGTCAAGCCTAGCCGCAAGCACCCTAGCAGCTTTGTTGTCGCAAGTTCTCCCTAGCCGAGCCAAGCAGCTACCGAGACATCATCCTTAGAGCCTTACCGAACCTTGTGTTGGCTTTGGGTAACCTTTCCCGAGCTCGTTGTTCTTGTAGTTTAGCCATTTAGTTAGATGAGATATTAATTGTACTTGTTGTTTATTTGTCTAGGGTTAGCTATCTGTTGGTTCTGCAGCTCAATGAGCACTTTATACTTGTGTGTTTTTCTGCGTATTTTCTAGGTAAGGATTTCTTGCCGGGGTTGTGTGGACCCTGCGAGACTTCTCTGATTGTTTTCGTGTATGCTAGTTATACGGTTATGACATGTTTAGTGGATAGGAACTTGTTGTACTGATATGTTCTGCTAGCATGTTTGACTCTTATTTTTACATGTTAGTGCCATGCTAGGTTTGTCCTTCCAGCATGATTGATTCCCGTTTTAAACTTGTAGTACCATGCTAGGTTTAATTGTTGTGAAGCATGTTTGTTTGTTAAAAAACAGGGAATGGGTAATCTTAGATAGAACTATTAGGTTGTCATCATCCAGAGGTTGAGAGTGGACCAACGTACATGTCTCCACCGGTCGGGCTGTGAGGACAAACTCCTTACCCCCGGCAGTCGGGTGTGGAGTAGCTACCACACCGGCATAAGCCTAGTCTGTAGCTTGCTAGAGTGGAACCCAGCCAACGGTGTAAGCCTGCCTTGGCCGGTTCTTAGCTTCAAGCATCGGTGGTATTCAGGCTACTACAGTCGAGCGTCGAGGGTCTCGCGCTACTATAGATCAGTGACACCACTTTCGAGTCTTTAGGCATGCGTACCTGGACTGGCGTAGTAGGTCCCTAGGCCCCCACATTTACGCAGTTTGCAACAGCATGCAGTGTGCGCGCACACGAGTTAGTCGCCGGCGGAGAGCTCCCTCGGGCTAATGTTCGTGAGTACACCACTTCCTTCTCGAGTCTAGAGCCAGACACCGGGTACTC
>JBBMKA010046223.1:0-18877 GCA_037833695.1 Sechiopsis laciniata
TTATAGTTGAAATTTATAGATATTTTCTAAAAAAATCTAATTATTTAAAAGTATTGTCCAAAAAATATTAAAAAAAAGAAAAGAAAAAAGAAAAAAGAAAAATCCCCGCGGGGAACCCGACCCCACCCCGATCCTCGAAAAAAAAAACGGGAATTTTCCCAGAGACGGGAATTAAATTAGGGGGCGGGGACGCGGCCCCGCCCCGTGGACATCTCTAAACAAAACATCAAAAAGTTAAAAGAAGCAGATTTACTTGAGGTATATAGCATAAAAATTAAGAAGTGTCAAATTCAAATGATCGTACTCCCCATTGTTGTTCAATTCTCTCTCTCTATAAAAAAAAAATAAAAATAAAAATAAAAATAAAAAAAAAAAAAAAAAACTAAACTAAACTGAATATAAAAAATGGTATGAAAACGGCTTCGAATTAACAAATTATGAAATCTTATTTAATTTTTGAAAATATAAAAAATAAATAATGAAATCTAAAATTGAATTTAAAAAAAAAAGTGCTCTGGTAGTATTATATATTAGATAGTAACAGTTGGTTACAAATTTGAGTCCTAAATTCCAAAAATAAGAAATCTAAAATTGAAAGTAATATTTATAATTTTAATTTTTAAAAGTAAAAAATCCAAATAATTATTCAATTTTGTCTGATTTTTACGATTCTTCTTTACATAGGATAATCATCACAAACTTTTCAGGATTTTACATGGACAGCAAAATTAAAATAATTTATAAAAAAAAAAAAAAAAAAACTCAAAGCAAATCTATGGATAGCAAAATTTTTTTGCCAGTATTTATAAAATGATTAAAATGTTGACGCTTTTATCAGTTCACTAATAACATATTCAAAAAATTTAGCTAATTGAAAATAATTAATCAAAATCAATTGAAGGCAAACGATGATATTGATATAAGGCAATCAATCGATTAAAGACAAACGATCATATTGATAATAGACAATCATTGATGTTGATTAAAGTCTATCTTAAACAATAATAAAAATTACTTCCAATTACCTTCAACCCAACTCCTTCAGTCCAATCCCTTCCTGCGCTAATCTACAATTTAAGGGTGGATTAGTGGAAACAGAAAAGTAGAATGAAGTTTTTTAAAAATGCAATAAAATTCTTTTATAAATGAAATACTTTAAAGAAAAATACTATAATTATAATTAAAATACAAGGGTAAATTCCCTAAATTATTATTAGTAGTAATAATAATTTTTGCGAATCGTTGCATGCTAAATTATTTGTCCACCGACACATATATAGTTAACAATTATTTTATCTCGTAATTTCGTCTCACATGTCACATGCTAGATTTTTCGGATTCTTTAATCTCCATTTATATTAATGATTAAATTTTAGACAAATTCATCTCCACTTGTCACCAAAAAAGAAAACCCATCTCCATTTATGGATCACTAATATAAGCTATTAAAATTAACAAGAACTAGCTAATTATCGATCAGTAAGTTCATGACAGCTATTTTCTTATCATTAAAAAGTATCATAAGTCATGTATTGACTTTCCATAATGATTAAAATTCAAACATCCAAAAAAAATTATCGAACGTCCTTTCAAATTTGTTGTTGGATTAAAAAAAAAAAAAACCCATAAATTGTGTTCCTTCCTATAATGTCAAAGAACTAACATGTCAAGTGGTAACTAAATCATTATGTTAATTTAAAGAATATGGTATATATGTCATAAAATTTTGTGTATGTTCTTTTTTTTTACTTTTTTTTTAGGATTACAATAGTTGGGGGTGTGAGATTCAAATCCATGACTTTTTACTCAATAAGAATACATTAATATTGCTATACAGCTGCTATTATTAGTTGCTTTGTTGAGGGTTTATCCACTAATTTAAATTATAATTGAAATATGTCTTCAATTTATTATTATCTTTGTAATGAATACATTTTAAAAAATTAAAGTACTCATTACGTATGTAATAGAACAAAATTTGTCTACTGAAAAGTCTATTTTTACATATACAAACCCTCTTATTACCACTCATTTACTTTTTATTATTTATTATTTTTAAAAATAACCAAACGGACTTTCTAACAAATAAATAACAAAAAGTAATGAGTGATTATAAGAATACCATATTAAAAGTCTGTACGGGTAAAAACAGACTTTTCAAGTCTGATTAACACTAAACCAGATGACCAATCGCGCCATTCACCCATTCGATAGAAGGCTTTTTCTTTTAATATGAGTGAAATAATATAAAAATAAATATATCATTTATTTTTTATATTTTGAGTGTTATTTCATTTTTTGATAAATTTTCAACCGTTTAATTTTAATATCTGTACTTAGAAATTAATTTTCTATAAAAAAATTTTGCATCCAAATATTATAGTATCAAACGATTTATTTTGTAAAAATGTTCAAAATATACATAATTTATAACACTCTCAAATATAAAAATTTATATAATCATATAATAAATGTGGTTAATAGTAAGAAACTACATCAAAATCACAACTTATAGTCCATAGATTATAACAAACACACATATAGTAATACTTGGATGTAGCCTTAGCTGTACCATTTAAAGCAATATTTAGGTACTTCTACATAGTATATACTTCTCACTATTTGTATGGACATAATGTATCATATCTTTAATATATCATATCTTTAGTCAAATCATCATTTTCTGTCAAATTCCAGATTAAGCGAGAAGTATCCTCATTTTTTTTTTACTTTATACTCGAATAACGCTTGGATTGTTGATATGCACCAAGGGTCGTGTTACCCATTTAGGAATCTTTTGGCTCGTGAAGTTTATAGATGGACTGTTATTTCGGAAGGTGAGCCTACCCCTATTAATCAGATAGAGGATGTTTTGGTTTGGTCCCAAAACTAATTTTTTGTGAAGTCTTTAAAAAAAATACCTACTATTGGAAACAATTCCTTTGTTCATCAACCCACAATTGCTTTTTGGAAGTCATCCATTGCAAAGAAAACTAAAGTCTTTATATGGGCTTTATCTTACGAAGGCTTAGGCAACCTTCCAAATGTCTTAGACCTTCAAGATCTATCCTCTGTCAATAAGATGGTGAAGAAACCAATCATCTTTTCTTTAAAAAAATCTCAAATCATCATTTTTTTTTATATCTTTTCATGCATTTTTTATATCCTTATTAGATTATTCATGTGTTACATTATTATTCTGTATTAGATACTTCTTAAGAAATTTATCCAAGTTTTGCTCGTTATACAACTCACTTCACTAGAAAAATTCAAAGTATTTTGCCAAAAAGGAAAAAGGTTAAAAATATCATTTTAGTTTTGTTATTTTTGGGAAGAAGATACTTCATTGAAAAGCGTAGATACAGTTTTGGTGTTTTTGGGTTTGTTTCAATTTTGGTCTCTCCTGTTTTATTATTATTTTTATATTTATTTTATGTCTGAGCAAATTTATGTGCATGTTACTATTTTTACAAGACAATAGCTATGCATGATGGTTAGCCTTGAACTTTCAAATATTAAATTTAACTTGATCCTACCATATTTAAATGTCAAAAAATTTTGTAGGAAATAAATTTTTAACTAACTAGGTGCAACTGTGAATTGAACTCATTATATCTTAGTTCCTACCTAATAATTTACAAATAAAATTATCTTCCGTTAAGTTATCATAGAGACATTGTCAAAATAGAAGAAAAAAAAAGTTATCATAGAGACCAATTTAAAATTTTTGTTTGAAAGTACATAAATTAAAATTAGACATTTGAAGTTAAAGACTACTAAAACAATTTGCGTAGTATGTAGATGATAATTGGGTCGGCTGGAAAAAGAAAATCAGCCAAGTTGCATATATTATTATTATTATTATTATAATATGTTATTATAATAATAATAATAAAATCAGCCAAGTTGCACCCAAATTTCTCTTTCTTATTCCATGTCACCCAAAACCTGGATCAAGTAGCGTTTCAAGTTACTTATGTACTCAAAGATTGAGGGAGGAAAAAAGGGCAAATTGTGAGTTTCCATTTCACAAAGCTCCAAAATTTAAGTTTGTCTAAATTTCTGAGCTTTTTTCAAATCTGCCAGCTAAAATCTTTACCTATCAATGATGGGTTAATCATTATTAATTTACAATATAACTTTGAAAGTTTGCTTATCCTTGTACACCAAATTGTACTCCAAACCCTATAAAAACCCTAAACCCCAGCTCCAATTCTCCCACACCAAACCTTCATTTGCTTTTGATTTCCATTGAGTTTCAACAAAGTTTCCCTATTGAAATACAATGGCTTCCAAAGCTACCACCTCGCTTGCCTTCTTCCTTGCTCTCAATCTCGTCTTCTTCTCCCTCGTTTCTGCTTGCGGTAACTGTAATCCCCATCCCAAGCCCTCACCCGAATTCGGTAAAAAATGTCCGGAGGACACTCTCAAGCTTGGTGTTTGTGCCAAGTTGCTCGGTGGTCTCCTCGACGTTACGATCGGCAAGCCACCCGTGGCTCCGTGCTGCAGCTTGATCGAAGGTCTGGCTGATCTCGAAGCTGCGGCATGTCTTTGCACTGCTCTTAAAGCCAATGTGTTGGGCATCAACCTTAACATTCCCATCTCCCTCAGCTTGCTCCTCAATGTTTGCAACAAGCATGTTCCAAAGGGATTTCAGTGCTAAATTTAGCATCTTTTTGCTTTAATAATTATCCAAATACTTGATATTAATATTGTCCTATGTTGTTTGTTTTCTTGTTGTTTTATTTTGGGTCTAAAGGTCAATAACTTCACCTATTGGTGATTGGATCAGTGTGATTGCAGTAATTTTAATATAAGAAATTATAAGATATGTCATTTCCATTTTTATACCCATAATTCTTATTCTTAAATTTATGAATTACTTCTTTTCAAGAGCTTCGTAATTATTGATTGATGGGTATGTGGCCGTGTGTTTAGTTCTCATTTTAATGATGTTAACGACGAGAAATTAGAAAGAAACATGGTGGAAAATTAAAATGTAATTGAACTTTGTTATAAAAATAAATAGATAATTCAATATTCTCACCTTATATGTTTTTTAGAAAAAATAATCTTCATATTTCACTACAACAATTTAGACATTTGACGACAAACAATCGTTGACGGTTAAAACTATTGTCAACGATAGTGGTTATTGCCAACAGCCGCATAAGACTGTAAATGAATGTGGAGCATTGCCGACATACAATGCTCCTTTCCAAAAAAACACAACGACTATTGCATGTCGTCGACGATCCATGAACAATCTGCAACGGCACATCCAACCGTTGGCATTAGGTGTGCGAATGGCCGACGACATATATTAGCTCTTTCGGAGTGATATCAAAATATAATCGCCTAGGATTTAAAAGCATTTTCGCTGACGTCAAATGTTGCCGTATGTGATTATGGAGGAAATGATGACAACATATTATCGTTGGCGGTAAACTTTTGTGTTAGATGTAGATATTTGAGGTTAGTTTTTTTTTTTTTGGAAAAGATACTAATATAATGACATATGCAAAGAGCATACAAACAAAATTATAAGAAAGCCCTCCAATTAATAATTATGGAAGAGGCATCATAGTCTTTAAAAAGAGAAGATTTATCACACCATTTGGAAACATTAACAATAATATCATCCCATATTTCTGTAACTGATTTCACTTTGTATTTCTCCTTGAAAATGTGTCCATTTCGTTCCAACCAAATCCACCAACAATAGCCACCAATGTTATTAGCAAGTAGAAGTCTCTTTTTAGATTTGCATTTTCTGTTAACCGTATGTAATAAAAGGTGTTGAACAGTTCCGGTAGGACCTTGAAATTCAGCATCATCAATAATAGAAAGGAGACAAGGAGCCAAAAAAGAACATCTCATGAACAAATGATGGCTGGTTTCGATCTTATTATTACACATCACACACCAGCTTGGGGACAAGCAGTTGATGGGATTTCTTCTTTGCATGACTTCAGCTGTGTTAACTCCAGAATGAAACAAGGCCCAAAGATGCATTTTAATTTTCTTTGGGATCGTTGTGGACTAGAATGTTGCGTTTAAAGTAGAAGCTGAAGTCGCAATAGCAAGGCACGAGAGAGATCTTCATGGAGTATACTGTGTATTTGGGGCTGTCATCCAATGTCCATTCAATATAGTCTTCCAATCCCACATTAAAGGGAGTCAGTCAATTGCAAGAAATATTTTGCCATAAGTCCATTTCTCTGTTCATCAAGTTTCTATGAGGATAGAAATGCCAAGAGTTCTCTTGTTGGTCCCAAGTTTCAGCAACAGATAAATTTTTCTTAGAACATAGAGCATAGAATCTAGGATAAGAGATAGAAAGGGGGTCATCTAACGCCCAAACGTTGTGCCAAAAGCTCGTGCTCCTCCCATTGTGAATACGCCGTTTCATTTTCTCTAACACCATATTGGCCATTTGCATAAAAGAGTTCCAAGGAGCCTTTTTGCTACTCCACCGACCTTTAATAGGGAGACCAATATTATTTTTAACATTATATTTTGCAGCAATAATAAGTTTCCACAAGCTTTCAATGCGGTCAAAGAATCTCCAAATCCATTTGTCTAGAAGGGCCAAGTTAAAGTTTAAGATTTTGCCAATGCCCAAACCTCCTTGATCCTTTGGAAGAGAAGCAATATCCCACCGCACCAGATGGGAGCCCCCATTTTTATCCACTCCCTCCCATAAAAAACTTCTCATTAATCTCTCGATATTCTTATAAAAAGTAGAAGGGGCTTTAAAGATAGATAGATAGAATGTAGGCAAGTTGGTTAGTATGGATTGCACAAGAGTTAGTCGGCCTCCTTTAGACAAATATTGATATTGCCAATTACAAAATTTTCTTTGAACCTTCTCAATAATTGGGTTCCAAAAAGAGATATGTCGTGGGTTATCACCCAATGGAAGCCCCAAATAAGTAATGAGTAAAGGAGAAAACTTGATTCCCCATAAATCCGCCAATTCCTTAGTCTTGTCAATATTAACATGATTCCTGATAATGTTGATTCCTCATAGATAGATATTTAAGTTTAGTTTTTTTCTGAGTTTATATTAAATTTGAGTTTTAAGTTAGTCACATTTTTTAGATATATGTTAGTGTTGGTTGATGTAATTAAATTTATCTCAATCCATATTCTTAAGTTTTTGAATTTTTGTGATTTAATATAATTCAAAATGGTCTTAGAACATGAGGTCCTGATTTGGAGTGCAGGTTATTTTGTTTGATTAGTTAATACTTTTTGTTAAACTTTTGTTAGATTTTGGTTAAATTAATTAAAATTTTGTTAGGTCAATAAAAGGAATAGCCCAGCAATATTAATGTGGTTCATTAACAGAAAAAAGTCGTAGCCGTTTGACTTAGTTCGAATTCAAACTTTTTAAATTTGAGGTATAATTTGATGAAAAAAAATATATAATAAAAAGGATACAACTTAAAGATTGATGTTTCCCGTAGGTATCTAACGCATTACGTATTATGCATGTTATTGTAATATTTTATTGTGCTATTTGCTATCTTTTATTTTACAATGCAATATAATAACGTAATTTGGAATATGTTGAATGCGATCTGAAAGATGTGGAGCAAAATGGAAAAGAAATAGTATAATTATTTGTTTCTCCAAAATCTTTATTTATTGGTTCACGGGAAGGGTTTCTCTTTTAATTAAAAATTCAGCGTGCGTCAAATTAATAATTCAAAATTTAATTAAGTTATTGTATCCTGCCTCCATAATGATTTTATTTTTATTTTATGCCATAAATTATATTTTTAACCTTTTATGCATCATGCTAACCTTAATAGTAAGTGTCATAAAAAAAACATTAGAACTAAGGGTACTACGGTCATGATTCGAGTTAAAATAGATTATTATCAATTAAGATAATTAATTTACCACCAATATATTTTTAATATTATCCATATCTGCATCTTACCAATAAATGGGCATTTCACTGTAAACCAAAGTTTTAAGCTCATAGTTATAGGTTTGAAATTTACTATATTAATACTTTTAAATATCTACAATGCACTCTTCTAATATTTATTCATATGTCAACACCTGACTATTAAAATTCTCAACAAAAAAAAAAAAGAAAAAGAACACTTGACTATTAAATTGAACATATAAGAAATAAAATAATAAGAAATTGAATTCGAAATCTCTTTTTCAATATTATTATATAGTTAATGATTGCTTAGTCTATAAACCTAAAAATATAAACAAACAAGAACAATACGTTTTTCTTTCAATTCCAAATCACGGAGGATCTAGATCAAGTCAAAATTTGAAGTTAAGGTATAAGGTCAAAAATTGAGGAATAAAAAAAAAAAGAAAATTTGCCATTTGTGATTTGTGAGTCTCCACCTCCCAAAGGTCAAAAATTAAATTTAAATTGTTTTGTTGATTAGTTGTTTAATCATTGATTCATTAAAAAAAAAAAAAAAAAACCCGTCAAATTTAGAAGTAAACAAAAGTGCACAATAGCAATATTTTTTCTTTAAATTAAGTACTTTATTTGAAAATGTATATGTGAGAAGCCATGTTAAAGAAGAGGGTTAAAACAAGCCAACGAAGCTATTAGCAACGATATTATTGTACACTTATAAATTTGATCCCTACTAAAAAAACGAAAAGCTCAAAAAAAAAAAAAAAAAAAGCTAAAACAAAACACTCTAACATTAATAATGATTATTATGCAAATAAAATGAAACTTCAGCTTAAAATAAATTGACATGAAAAATGTGAGTTTTTTTTTTTTTTTTTTTTTTTTCAATTTAGGATCTCATCATACTTCATCAAAATGAAGAATTTCTTTTATCAATTTTTTTTATTGATGAATAACTATTTAGGATTAATGAATCGAATTATAATACTGTAAGAGAGAGCATATTGAAATTTTATAAGAAATAGATGACATTACTATTCTCAAATAAATGAGAGTCAAATATCGATTTTCAAAATCGAACCTATGATCGCAGTATTGAAGTAGATTATTATCAAATAATAAAATCAATACGTCACCAACCATTTCGATAGAAAATATGTTATAAATTAAAAAAAAATTCTACAATTACTATTTTAATTATAGTAGTTTAAAAAATATATTTCATACTTAACAAAAATTGCAATCAATTTTACAATTTTTTTCAATCATCGGATTAAAAGTCATTAGTTGTGTGCCATGAATTTAACTTGATTAAATCAAAATATGCCACATTTAAATTTTCTCAAAATTTTTTTTAACTTACTTAAATTTTGTTTTGTTTTGTTTTTTTGTCCTTTTTTTCCTATTATTCATAAGAAAAATACATATGAATTTGGATTTGACTCTATATTGATAATAAATAAATAAATAATTAAGTAATTAATTAATTGTTTTTAAAAAAAATCATAATTTCCCCATTTTACGTAAATAAAATGGCTCCCACGTGGGTCCTACCTTTATGCTTCTTCCCCGTTTATGCAAATCTCCACAATTTCTCCTACGGATCATACCCAGCTAATGTGGACAATTTCGAATAACTTCACAAATTATTTTAATTAATATTACTAATACATAAATACCAAACTTATTACAACAAAAATAACAATTACGAGTTTTTTCCACTAATCAATTTTGAAATTGTGGTTGGATGTTGAATTATTCCTTTTTCTTGTCTCAAATCACATGAAGAAAATTTGGTTTATTCCCTATTTTGATATATAATTATATTTTCATAGTATTTAATTTAATTAATGTACTTTTATATATTAAAAAAAAATGGTCTACATGTGCTTGAAAAAGAGGGATTATTTATTATGGCTGAAATTCAGCTTATTGGAGATCTAAAAAATATGGCATAAAGTTAAGTTCAACGGCCGGTATGGTCTATTGAGAAAAGAAAGTTCAATTGAAGTAAAAATTGAACAAAGTTGTTATGAGCATTCTATCAGCAAATCAGTCTTAAATCTTATCATTTTCTTATGACATAAGAATTCATGTGACTTACAATTGTAGACCTAATGTTCTCGATAAAATTTTAATTTATAGTTGATCGGATGATTTATTTTTTAATATCAATAGTGATTATGTTGTTTGTATATTTAAAATAATAATAATAATAATTTAACTACAAATTAAGTAAGAGAGATTGGAATTTATAATTGTACAATCATGAGAATACACTAAAAAATTTATTGAATAGGAATTATTTTTTCTCAGAAAAAAGGGGGGGGGGGGGGGGGATTATTTGCCAAAATTGTGATTAAGAAATAGTGATATAGTCTGATTTTGTAACAATATTCCTATAAGAATTTCATGTCCCAACCTTTTGTAACCTATAATATGTTTCTTACATACTTTTGCAAATTTAATATCCTTTTCTAAAAAAAACATAAAATCATTTTTTTTTTTCATAAAAAGGAAGAAAGAAATAAAGATAAAACCTAGAAGGATAGTGACTAAAAGTAGAAAATTCATGAAAATTAATTATCAAAGAACCATGTAACAATATAAGTCAAATGAAAGTTTAATTACGAAACCACCTAAGATAACTACTATAAGAAGAATGTATCAAAAAATATCTATATATATAAGAATAAAACCGCCTTAGAAAATTTTCTTCATTCTTGAACCTTGTTTTTCTAAAAAAAACCTAATTATTCTCTCATCAAATGGAATATAACTAACTACTATAAGAAGAAAAACAAAATGAACAGCACATTTTTTTGTCGGAAAAAGATACTTATATAACGGTATGCAAGCAGCATACAAAAAGTCTAAAAAGGTAAATCAACAAATGGACAACACGTTATTTATTTTTTTGAAACCAACAAACTTTATTAATCATCCAAACAATGCATACAACATTAATCCTTAAAAAAGTATATCAAAACATAAACATAATAAAATTGAAAAAACATCTTGAACTCGACCCACAATTCGAGACAAAAGAAAACAAAAGATGAAAAGCTGAGAATTAAGTAGCTTTTAAAATGATATGGAATACCTTTCGAACCGACTGTTTTACATAATGGACATCACGTTATAGTTTGAATCAGATATATCAAAACACTTCCCATTAGAAATCCAAGAGGTCGTCCTAAGTCTTCAAAATAAATAAATAAATAAATATATATATATATATATATATATATATATATATGTAGAGAGAGAGAGTTCGAAGTCTATAAATGAGTTTAATAGCAAAACCTCTCCCTGTCTTTTGGATTTCAACTTTGGACACGATATGTAGTAGGACTAACTAATAAATCAAATGAGTATTTATAATTGAGAGGCTCAACTTTTCCGATTAAAAAAAAATGAGCAAGGAAAGAAAAGAAAAACAAAGTTCTCGTGGAGTGGAATGGTGTAGTTAGTCAAATGCTTGAGCTTTATTGGTATGATTCTCTTGAGATCTCAAGTTTGAAACTGGCTTGTAATATTAATTTGTAAATACTTTTATTGGCCAATATATTCCAGTGTTACAGTCGAGAGACGTGTCAATGATGTCCCCAAGTTTAGAGGAGTAAAGCTCTGCCAAATTTCTAGATTTTTTTTTTGGGAGAAAGATACGATTATAAAAGACATGCTAGAAGCATACCAAGGGCAAAAGCCAAATTTCTAGACTATTAGAAAAAAAAAAAAGGTAAAGAAAAATGGAGAAGAGTGAAGAGTGAGATTATACTTCCATATCATTAGGAAATGTCCAAAACATTGTGTTAATGTGTCCAAGCATCCATATCTTCAAACCTGCCAGCTAAAATCTCAAGAGACAACACATGGGTTAATATTTGTATATTACATGTAGAACCCTAGTTGGCATCATATTATTATTTTACAAATTAAACTAAACCATATTTCTCCTTCCATCAACCCTATAAAACCCCCAACCCTAATCTCCCATTTCCTCACCCACAAATCCCTAAAAAAACAAAAACCTCCTTTTCAAAATGGCTTCCAAAGCAACAGCCTCACTTGCCTTTCTCCTCACTCTAAACCTCCTTTTCTTCTCCCTTGTCTCAGCTTGCAACAATTGCTATGTCCCAGCCCCACCCAAGCCCAAGCCATGTACTCCAACCCCGGCCAAGCCGAACCCTAAACCATCTACCTATGGCAAGTGCCCAAGGGACACCCTTAAAATCGGGGCATGCGCCAACCTGCTCGGCGGCCTCGTCGACGTTTACGTCGGGAAGCCCCTGGTGTCCCCGTGCTGCAGTCTCGTTGAAGGCCTTGCGGACCTTGAAGCCGCCGTCTGCCTTTGCACAGCGGTCAAGGCTAGCGTTTTGGGCAACAAGATTAAAATCCCTGTCTCCCTCACCTTGCTCCTTAATGTTTGCAAAAGGAGTGCTCCCAACGGATTCCAATGCTACTAAATGTTTTCTCTATTCTTCAATTGTTGAGTGTGTTTTGTTGTTTGTGGTCTATTTGAAGCTGTCTCTTGTTTAGGATTTTGTTTAAAAGTTGTTTGTGCTTCATCAGATCTCTTTTCCTCGAAATTCATGGTTTCAATAAAAATATTTCCTATTGGTTAGTTTATGATTAGTGAAATGGTGTTTTGAATATATGTACTTTTTCAAAGCTTAAAACTTTATCCTAATGAAGCCAAAAAAATAAAGAAAGAAAGAAGACATGTTCCTAATTAGAAGGAAAATAAAGTAGACAAAAAGAAGTACACATAAGACAAAAAGTTTAGGAACTCATAAAACCTAAAGAAGCAACAAATAACTTTTTAACGGCATTGCACTTTTATAATTTGGTCCAAATTAATTAACACAATAATGTACCATATATTTCTTCCTAAAAAAATATAATATCCAAATTTTACTAATAAATCAACGAATTAATGCAATATCATGTTTTTCTTCATAAAAAGAAAAGAGAAGAGAAAACCAATTTATGTTACCTAGAGGAAATATAGTAATAAGATAGGTTGCATGGATTTATGTCTAATTTGAAGTCTTTTTTTTATACAGATTTAGAAGATAAACACAATGGATAGCTCAACACAACCAACCAAAAATTTCAAAATGATAGATTGACGAATAAAAAAAAAAAAAAAAGTTATTGGAAGGCCTTCTTGCAAATTTCATGCCTCCCCTCTTGCATGTTCTTTTTAGAATAAAATTCGTATCTTTTTTTAAAAGAAAAAACAAAAAACCAATAAAAAGAAGTTGAATTTCAAGAAAATCTCTTAACCTAATCTAATAGTGTGTGCCCTCTTTAGAGAGAGCCTTGTTTAAGAAAAATTGATAAAAGGAAAAATCTTTTGGCTGAAATTTTGAGGAGACATTTCTTGTAGATTCAATAGTCATCGCTAAAAAACCTTTTGGATCATATCAATATTTCCGGCTATGGATCTAAACTCAAACCATGACAAAAGAGAAATTAAAGAAAAATACATTTTAAAAAAATAATAATAATAAATTAAAGAAAAATAAATGGGTGGAAGAGTGAGAGAGGTAATTTCTATCTCCTTCACAAACCTCCAAAACTTTGCCTTAACTTCCAAGTTTATCTTCATTCAAACCTGCCACCTAAAATCCCAAGTGAACACACATGCCTTACGAATCTATATGGTTCGGACTAAGTTTAGTTAAGAGAATTTTTTAGATCGATTCAAATTTATGGAGTGAAAAATCTAAAAATTTATTCAATCTTATATATTAAAACAATCCAACTTCAGTTCAACTTTATTTATATATATCAACTTAGGTTGAATTATTATATTTTAAAATGTCTTTTTTTTTTCCTTTTTTTTAAGTCCAACTCATATCCCATAAATTTATTATTTAAAAGAAAACTTTTTTTTTTCTTGCATAACATTAAATTCAAACTTAAATCTTATTAGTGCATACTCTCTACCCATATATTAAAAACATTTCTTTTATATATATAAATAACTCATAGTTTAAGTTGTTTGGATTAAATCGAGTAAAAAATTTGTCAAATCAAAAATCGACTTAACTAAAAAAAATATATAAAATTATAACCAAATTCAATTTAAATAATTTATAACTCAACTCAATTCTTATGGTTTGGATTGAGTTCGAATCGTTCGAGTTATACAAATCCTGATTTTAGAGTGTTAGTGCTATCATGTTATTCTTTCACAAATTATTTCAGCTTCTTACCTTACCCTATAAAACCCCCCACCCAAATCTCCCATTTCTCCCTCCCCTGCAACTTTCAAGCCACCTTAAAAAAAAGACCCAAATGACATCTAAAGCTACAACCTTTGTTGCCTTCCTTCTCTCTTTCAATTTCCTTTTCTTCTCCCTTGTCTCAGCTTGCAACAATTGCTATGTCCCAGCCCCACCCAAGCCAAACCCCAGCCCTTCATCTGGCCATGGAAAGTGCCCACTAGACACCCTTAAAATCGGCGTGTGTGCCGAGCTTCTCGGCGGGCTCGTCGATGGTACCATCGGCAAGCCCCCCGTGACCCCGTGCTGCAGCCTGATTGAAGGCCTTGCTGATCTTGAAGCTGCTGTCTGCCTTTGCACTGCCATTAAGGCTGGCGTTTTGGGCAACAAAATCAATGTCCCTGTCTCCCTCACTTTGCTCCTTAATGTTTGCAAAAAAAATGTTCCCAAGGGATTTCAGTGCTGATTTTATTTTTGTCTTTTATTTCTATTAATATTTAATTCTATGTTTTGATGTACGTGGTTTTGGGTTGTTTTTTTTTTTTTTGCTTCTTGGGATCTTTTCTTGTTAGGGTTTAAAAGGTTTTGTTTCAATAAATTTTGCAATGAATTATGATTATTAGTCATTGTGTTTTCGAACATTTTCAAATGTGTGAATTAATTATATCCAAGACTTGTTAATTACAAAATGAAAAGCTTTACAGCCTATTAGATACATTTTAATGTTTATGAATATATTTATTTTATTTCAACAAGTTTTTTTTTATTATTAATTTATGATACTTTCTCTATAGCGATAAAGGTAAAAAGTGTGTGAAATGAAGTATTTTAAAAAATTGTGGAAGTGGATATGAAACTTATTGACTGACATATAATATACATTACATAGAAGTTGAAGGTCTAAAAATATATTCAAACACTTTTTAATGATATACAATAATCTTTTATAGTTTTTGGAAAAGATACTAATATATAGACATATATAAGGAGCATACAAACAAAATTACAAAAAAATAATCTTTTATAATGATCAACCATTTTCACAAATATGGGCAACATTTAAGAATAAATTATGCATAAGTCATCCATAGTTTTTTTTTTTTTTTTTAATCATTAAAAAAGTTTTATATCAAGGAGATATTGTTCTATGTATAAATTCATGGTTTTTCTCTTGTTCAACCGATATGAAACAATGGTCAAATTATCAATATCTTTTCTTGAACAAAATACCATCCAGCCTCCTCTCAAAAAGTCATTTTCCAAGTATATTTGTACATATATTTTTTAACGAAACAACTTTTTAGCATAAAGCTCTCAACCACATATTTTATTTTTTTATGATTAATTATGATGAATGTTACTTGGTACTCGAAGATCTTTGATTACCAAGACTAAATTAGGGTATGACTATACACTAAGGTTGGAACAAATTTTTTTTTTAATTCTTTACATTAGTATAATAATATTCAATACTTACAAACGCACAAATTTCTTCTCTTTATAGTCGAATGGTAACAATTGTTGAACTTCTAACAAGTAGAAAAATAATTGAATGAGTTGGTGGTTCGTTAGTAATCTTGATTGTCTATAATCTAATTCAACTTCACATATACGGATTCGATTTTCATAATTCATATTTGACTCTCATCTTTTGAGAACGATTATACCCTTTAGATAAAGTTGGTAGTCCCATCTCCGATTAAAATAATAATAATAATACCATATAATAATAATAATAATACCATGCTTTCGGACGTAAGACTTGCAAGTGTTGAGAGTGGCCCCACATTGTGGGTCCTACCATTAAGCTATGTGTAATACGGTGGCAACCACGCCAACAAGTGACAGATTCAAATAACTTCATTATTTATTTAATTATTATATTCTCATACATGAATATACAAAAGTTAATGAACTATTTGATCATTTAAAAACAAAAATGAGAAGTTTAAAATTATAATTGGAACACAAAGAATAATTCCTTTTGCTTTCAGAAATTATTGAGAGAACCTAGAACAATAATACATATTAGTAATTTTGCACTGCTATATTATGCTAAACGAAGGTAGGTATTTTATTATATTGGAAATTTGTTAGAGATAATACACTCCTATTTTAATTATAACAACTTTTTAAAATATTTAATTGGATGGAAATAATCAATTTATTTGGATTGAATCATTTTTGCTATATTTATTTATTTATTTATTTCTAAAATTTTGGTATCCATAGAATTTTTTCCTTTTTTCTATTGATGAGAAATTTCCAATTATAATTAATAGGGTAGATTTTCTGTAAATTTAAATTCTTTAATTTTTCTATAAGAATAATTTCTCTTGGTTGTTGTCATTCTTCCACTTAAATTTGTAAAGTTTAATCTTCATAATCATTGTTCATTCTTCAATAATTATTATTCATTTTTTCTATAATCACTATTCATTATATTCATAATTTTCTTTATAATCATTATTTTTGTTTTCATAACCATTTCATGACCCTATCAAATAGTGTTAAATTGTAATGGTTCTTCAAAATTATTTCATGCATCTCAAACGCAAATAATAGTTCGAATAACATTTTTCAAACAAAATTTTTCTACGATTCCTCTTCAAAAAAACTTTCTTTCATACAACTCCTTCAAAAATCTTATTAAAACATAATTTTTATACAACTCATTCCAAGACTCTTATCCAACATGATTTTTTTACAAATCTTTATTCAGACATGGTTTATTTTATTTCTCCTAAACTTCCCAACTTCCAAAAATGCCCTTTTCTATTTCTCCTCAACTTCTCCCGTTTAAACATGCCCTAATCAACAAACTTGAATTGAAGTTCCATCAAATCATCAAAGAGACCAGTTTGGGTGCAGCCACAAACTGCCCCTGATGTCCTTCGGAGCCACATATCTCAGTTTTTTTTTTTTTTTTTAAGTGTTCCATTTTTTTTTTTTTTTTTAATATTTCCTTCTTCCTCACATCACCTCAGGGGCACCCAAACTGGTCTCATCATCAAATTTCTCCATCAACAGAACTGTTGTGTGGAGCCCCTTGTCATATTTCTTCAAAATTCTTGAAAACATATCAATACTTCCAACCCTAGATCTACTTTTAAAAAAACTTTAAAAAAAATCAGAGAAAAAGATGGGGAATAGTAAAATTATTCCCATCACATTGAGAAAGCTCCAAAACTTTGCCTAAACTTCCAAGTTTCTCCCTTCAAATCTGCCAGCTAGAATCCCAAAAGCCCAGACATGGGTTTGAGCTACTAGTTTCATATTATTCTCTCCCTCAAACCCTATAAAACCCCCAACCCTAATCTCCCATTTCCTCACCCACAAATAATCCCTAAAAAAAACAAAACCTTTTTTTCAAAATGGCTTCCAAAGCAACAGCCTCACTTGCATTTCTCCTTTCCCTCAACCTCCTTTTCTTTTCCCTTGTCTCAGCTTGCAACAATTGCTATGTCCCAACCCCACCCAAGCCATGCCCTCCAACAACCCCAAAGCCAACTCCCAAGCCCAGCCCTTCATCGAGCTACGGCAAGTGCCCTCGAGACACGCTCAAGCTCGGCGTATGCGCGAAGCTGCTCGGAGGCCTCGTCGACATCAACCTCGGCAAGCCCCCCGTGACGCCATGCTGCACCCTCATTGAAGGCCTTGCTGACCTTGAAGCTGCTGTCTGCCTTTGCACTGCTCTTAAGGCTGACATTTTGGGTATCAACCTTAATATCCCTATCTCCCTCAGCTTGCTCCTTAATGTCTGCTCCAAAAGTGTTCCTAAGGGATTCCAATGCTGATTTTTAATTAGTTTGTGTGTTTTTTGTTTCTTGTTGTTGTCTTTGTCTTTGTTTGAATGTGTCTTTTGTTTGGGATTGGTTGTGTTCTTCAATTTGTTGCTGATTATTTTTCTTGGTGGTTTTATTTCCTTCATATTTGGGTTCTTTTCCTTTTTTGAGGTTCTAAGGTTAAAATTTATTGGTGGTTGTAGTTCTTAATATTGGAAATGAAAAGATCTACCATTTTCACTTGTTTAAGTATTCTATCAAAAAGATCTTTCTTTGCTTCATTCTCGAAAATTTAAGAAGTATTAGGAGAATCTGAGCCATCAATTAATTAAGAGAGGCATGAAAAAATTGATGTGGTCTAATTTATGCCGCATTTATTTTAATTTTAAATACAAAAAATTAGAAAATAAATAAAATAATAATAAAATGCGACAAGTCCCATATGGAATGCAATATAACCTAAATTTATGTCATATATCATAAATAGCTTGTTATTTCAAACTCATTTCAATCAATTTGAAATGAAAAGTTATTTTTTAAAAGTTAAAAAAATATAAAAAATAAATAGTTAAAAATAAATTATTTTGAATAATTAAAAATAAATCATTAAAAATGAAGAGTTATTTTGAATAGTTAAAAATGAGTGGTTAGAAATAAAAAATCATTTTTAATAGTAAAAATGAGTAATTACACAAACTCACTTGAATATAGATTTTTGAAAAATATTTAGTAAATACTCATTTTAAATCTTCAATAAATTTAACAAACAAACCCCCTTTATGTATTTTTTCTTTTTTCTTTTCTTGAGATTAGAATTTAGGAATACAAAGGATTTCTGTAATCAATGAAATTAGGAATCGGAATCAATCAATTGTATTTAATTATTGGAGAGCTGATTAATTATAAGGTTTGGGACAAATTAGTAAAACACAAATGATTATTTGTAATAAATA
>JBBMKA010046234.1:0-13179 GCA_037833695.1 Sechiopsis laciniata
TTAGGAGTAATTCACTTTTGTTATTCTTCCCCACATTAAAAAAAAAAAAAAAAAAAAAAAAAAAAAAAAAAAAATCTTGTACAGAAAAAAAGACATGGTAATAATTTACTCAATATAAAAGTTAATTAATAAGTTTAAGAAACTTTTAGGAAACTCTTAACTTTATTTAAGAACCAAAACTTTTAGTTCAAGAATTAACCTTCTAATTCATAATGTTTTAGGTAACTTAAGTTTTTTCAAGAATGGAAATTTTTAGTTTTAGTTCATAAGTTCAGGACTTAAAACTTCCAGTTCAAATACGATTTAAGGAGTACGAAAGGTTGATCGGTAAAGATGGATCAATATTTTTATAGAACGAAGAATTGATGCATGCATTTTGAAGAAAAATTAACAAGGAAATAAGTAAGCTTGATCTTGTAAAAGTTACAAAATATCTTCACTTAATGTGAAATCTTCAATATATAATAGCATTGTATTTTAAGATATTAATGTTTTTTTTTAGAATCTTTAAGATAGGAATGTTAAGAATAAGTATAGCTCAATACTAATTCACATGTAATATTGATAAAATAGTCTTAGTCTAAGAGTAATTTGTTCCAAATCATAGACTCAAATCTTCACATCTCTATTTTATTGTACTTAAAAACCACATAATATTTTGTCTCAAAAAAAAAATCACGTAATATTTTATAATACCAAAATGATTGTACTAAAAAACACATGATTTTGTCGAAGATAATAATTTAACAATATAAAAAGTAATCAATAATGTTTTATGCAACTTTCAAATTGATCCACTTATAAAAAACTATGAACCTTATTATTATCTTTCTTGGTTCTTTTTCCCACTATATTCTTCATCTTTTTAAAAGTCAAATTTTCTATTATCATACAAATTTGTTTTTCAGTGTGTATACAAATTTAAATTTATTTTATTTTCGTCCTCCCTTTTATATTTTCACCTTTTATTGTTTTATTTTATTTTTATTTTTTGAGAATATTTTCACCTTTATTTGTTTGAAAGTCTCACGTGTAGGTTTTCTTGTATGAATTGGGAGACAAGATAGAGACCTTATTCCAAATCCTTTGAATAATTCAATATATATTCTCCATCTCCAACTTGCATCAACTAAGTTATCAACTTTACACATTTCCTTTTCATATTCATTAATTACAATTTTTTTTCAGAAATAAATTTATTAGTATTAAAGTAAAAGAAATAACGAACTCTAGTTAAAATGGTTTATGAGTCCATGTCGTTAAAATAAAATGGATCATTGACATGGATATACATCAAATTGGGTAAATTATAGTCCTTATATTTTTTTGAAAAATGTAGTGTTTTTTTTTTCTTGACAATATGTGATGTGGGAGAATCGAACCTCTAACTTTAAAGTCGTTAGTACAAGACGTCAGTTGAGCTATACCCGTTTTGGCAAAAAAAAAAAAAAAAAACAACAAAACAAATAGAGTTAGTCCATATAATTTAAATAAAATTAGAATGTAATGTGTAAATGATGTATTTTTTTTCTCTAATTAGTTACTTATCTTATATTGTCATCACAACTCAAAAGGTCCTATAAAACCCTCGAAAAATCCTATATGTACTATATCACTTCTATTTCAACCCTCGAAAAATCATTGGACACCTCTCATATCAAATAAGATTTTTTTTGCCACAACCACTCGTATAATCTTTCATATTAAACAAGTGTTTCTCTTACTATAACAACTCCCAACTCATTCTACCAAACCAATTATTATGAAGTGATTTAGTAGACAAAAAGATTTTGAGAAAATTAAGAAGTGATGGATTCAATTTAAGATAGTCACCTACCTAGATATCTCGCTACTCATTTAAACAAGGATGTATATATAAAAATAAAATAAATAAAAACTCATTATAATAGACAAGTCTTTATCTTCTCCGGGGCTGTTTGTTTGTCATATTTAACTAGGATTTAGTTGGAAGATTTATCAATTTCTTCTCGAAAACTTACATCTAAACGAGTTTTTATTAATTCTTCCTCCTTTTCCCTTTTAAAAATAATTTTTATTTCTAATAATTCATTTCTAACTATTCATTTATAACTACTCAATCATTTCTAACCACTCATTTTTAATCATTAATTTCAAATCAATCAAAATAACTCATTTTTAATCATTACTTTTTAATTACTCATTTTAAATATACATCCAAACAATATTTTGATTTTAACTCTTCTACACAAAAAACACATCCAAACGAGTTTTTCATTACAACTCTCAATTTTTAATAAATTCTCAATATAATTTCATAAGCTAAATCCTTCTTCATCGCCAGAAACAAACAGCCCCCAAACTCCAGTTTTTATCAAAATGCTTCTAAACAATAATAATATAAGAACAATGATTTAACCCATCCTTTCGTTTTCACCATTTCTTTGTATTTTCATCTCACCGTTGTTACCCAAATAAACGTCACTTTCTTTCTCTTTCAAAAACGCCGTTCATCATCATCATCATCCCCGACTGTCACCTAATAGCCACCACGTGTCGATGCACTATTGGCCAATAAAACAATCCAAAATTTTTTGACATTTAAGGAAAATTACACTGTTCTCCCAACAGCTTCTGCTAACTCCTTAATTACATCCCAGACAAAATCTGACCTCCCACCTCCACTTCCACCGGCGGCGCGTGAATTCACTCACCAATGTAATAACACTTTCAAAAGTAAAATACATTCAAGATCTAGTTTTAATTTTTTTTTTTTTTTTTGTTATCTCTTAGTGTAAGAGCCAACTTGCCCATACATTGATTAACGTCACAAGAAATATCCCCTAACTTATAACATTTAGTTGTTAAAAAAACACGTAAAAAATTAATTTCTAAGTAGTTGGTCAGCATAAATATTGAACTCATTACCTTAGACATTTCAAAGCTCTCTTCAACCACTATATGTCACTCCATTATGGTTGATTTTTATATTTTAAAATTGAACTTTTTTCCCAAAGATATTTCAATAATATTTACTTTAATGGTTTAAATAAAAATATCCTTAGTTACATATGAACTTAATATATAAAAGTAAACTATAAAACACAAAATGAAAATTTGAAACATACAAACCAAAATGAAATAAAATCTGACAGATCTGACCAACCAACTCCACCAACACCGGCGGCGCGGGACTCCACTCCCCAATGTTATGAAAACATTAAAATAAATACTCTCAAGAATTTGACATTTTAGTTCGATTGGATGCAAACATTATAAGGAAAAACACAATCTTCGAGAATGAGATAAAATAATATATTGAAACACAAACAAAGATTAGAAAGATTACATATTACATTAAATCAAGGGAATAATTCACATACATAGTTAACAAAACCACCCTTTTTCTTCTTCTTCGTCAAGAAATCGAGAGGGTAGACTTGAGTCAATACCCGAACCACCACCACCCCTAATATATATAAAAATTTCAAAAGAAAACCCTTTTTTCCTCTTTCACAAGTCGTCGACTCGGTATCTAACACGCGCGGTTCGTTCTTGACTCAATACCCCCCAACCTTACCACCATATTACATCTCAAACCATAATAACAATAATAACAATAATAATAATAATAATAATAAACGAATTACTCTGAAGAAAGGTAAAATATGTAAAAATAAGTTTCTTTTTTTCTTTAAATCCTAAAAAATTAAACCCATCAAGTTTCACATTGAAGAGCGGCCTTGATCTTCTGGACAGTGCAAGAGATGAGATTGTTGACCGTTTCAACCGATTCTACCGTGAGCTTGGCCGTAGGGAGACTATTCACGAGGATTTGAAATGCGACAGTGAGGAGAGACCCACCGCCGGTCACCCTCGGTGGGCCATCCCCACCACCTGGACTGCTCCCATTCGTCGTTGATAAACCCCGTGTCACCGCCCCGTCAGGTACTATTGCAAACCCCGATGGCAGAAGCGCCACATAAGCCGAATCACCGCCATTCATCACAACATGCATTGCGGGAATGTCGACCGGTGCGTACACCACAAGCGACCCGGCTGCGTCAATGCACGTCTCTTGTAGAATCAACATGCTGCTTTGGTTTGAATTCATAGCCTGTGTTTGAAAAACGCCCCTCAAGTTTGAGAAATTTACAAGTCAAAACCAACATGAAAAAAGGTAACTTTTTTTTGACATGATTTTGCATGGAGAAGAAAGTTTTTAAAAAGTGGGTCAGATTTTAGAAGAGAAGTTGACAACTTTCTTTTGTTTTTGTTTCTGTTTTTGCCTTTTTGTTGACTTTTTTTCAGCTACAAAAACAAACAAATGTGGCACTGTTATTTTGCCCTCTATAAAAAAAATGTCTTTATGGATACTTCCAATCTGATCCCCACAAAAGATACATCTACAACTCAGAGGCACATGCATTATGGAAAAAGGCATCATTTGGAAATCCAAATAAATAAAAAAAAATCAGGTAGAGAGAGAAAAGCAAAAAATAAACCCCAAAAGAAAAAAATAAATAAAAAAGTTTATATAGAAAAGATAGAAATAATACGCTGGCTCGTAATAGAGAGACGCAATTGCCATGATCTTGCCCTTTGGCTATATGGGCCATTTCCTGCATGGGGCCACCGTTGGATAGGATGTCCCATTCGCTCCTCAACCGCTCGTCCCGGAGAAAGTCGAAGAGTCGTTGAGGCGATACTGGCAGCCACACCGACGTAGCTGCACTCAACACGATCCCCGGTGGCTCGCCCGGATCGTCCACGCTCTTTCGTGTCATGACACGCACGTCCTCATCCACGCTCCCAGCATTCAGCTTGTTCCATTTGTGCACTGTCGATGCACATACGCCTGCGCAGAAGTTGGCTGTCATTCGTTGTGCTAGCTTCAGCATGCTCCGTCGCCCGCCTGCGGTAATGGCTGCAGCAGAAAATACTCGCAATTTTACATATTGAACATTGAATAACATCCACAGTCGATGATAATATGAGACGATACCAGTGTGATCTCGGACTGGTACGGCAGATGACATGAGGATGGCGAGGCATTCACATTGCCGTTGAAGGGTGGCTACCCAACGTTGTGCTCCAAAGCCCGTACCGGAGCTGAGAAGGGGCCGGTACAGCTGGTGGACTTGGCTATCGTCGTACTCGGCATGTTCAACCCACGTAACCTGCTCCCATAGTTCATTACATCACAATAATTTAATATATTATTCAGTATACTATATATTTTAGCCCCCTACATCTAGAACCTTAATAATATGTTCAGCAAGTCAAAGCACATGATCTCAGCAGAATGACCAACATAGGTTCAAAAAAGGCCACATATTTCTGTAATAAGTAAAAAGTCAGCTATGATTATTTGAAACAAAAGCAAAGGAATCAAACTTACAAAAATGGTAGAAGAATATAGCAACATACTAAACAAATGTGTTGAAAAACGAAGTATTAAATTTGAAACCTATAGAGGAGATCAAAAAGATCAGAAGAGAGAGAAAGAGTCTTGAAGTCTATTAGTCAAAGAGGATTTGGAGATCTAAGTGGCAATGGGTTCAACCCATGGTTACCTCCTTTGAATTAGTTTCCTATGAGTTTCACCAACATTCAAATATTATAAGATCATGCATTTTTTCTCATGACTCTATGAGAATAGTCTGGGTGTGCATAAGCTGATCACAACAAAACCACATTTCTTTTTTCTTTAATATTCGTGACTCTCTAAGGCAGCTTGCACGCACCTTGACTATTCTTATAGAGTCAACAAAACCACATTTCTATAACAAGTAAAGAGGCAGAGTGGAACGAAAAACAAATGAATCAAATTAAGAAAAGGGTGGAAGAATAGAGAAAAATATTAAACAAATAGGGTGGAAAAATGAAGATTATATATATATATATATATATATATTTTTTTTTTTTTTTTACTGTCCCGGCTAATTTGCAAGCACATAAATTATTTTCCCGAAACAAATCGTATAAACCTACAACATTTCATTGGAAAACTGTAAATTCATTTCTAGGTAAGTTATTTTATATTTGGAAGCTATTGAGGAAATCAGAAAAGATCAGAAGAGAGAGAAAGAGAGAGAGAGACATTGAGATTTGAACAACCTTGTGTGTCCAAAAGGCAAAAGCAAGAAAAAAACAGACAAAAGAAAACAAAAAAGAGTCATTAGAGTTTGACTAAATAGTTCTTGTTTGGATTAAAAAAAATAATAGACACTGACACATGAGAAAGGCTGTAACCAGTTCAGACTTAAAATCAAACAAACACACAGCATAATCGAAGCAAGAAGTAACCTCCAAATTAGATTCGAATAGAAACATCAAAATGCCTTGGTTTTTATTTAACCAATAAACCAAATTCCCACTATTTATATGGATAAATATACAAAATTAATAAGCTCGAGGCACTGAAATTTCAGTAACAAAACAAGAACCTCGATTTCCAAACGTTATTTTAATGTTAAATTAAGCAAACCCAGATGTTGAAAAATGAAAATCAAAGTTCTAGATGGAGAAATATGACATGAAGCATCCCAATGACATATTGTATTGTTTTGGAAGGTTCAGATTCTAAAATATTGTGTTTTTTTTGTGTGTTTAAAATAATGCACTAATACTGACAGATTAGTGATTATAGCGAATAATCACTAAACATTTAAAGTCTTGACTTGGGAATTGCAAATGGGAAAGGGGAATGACTTTGAATGTTGATCTTCTTCTTTCTTACTTTTCACTTAAATGCATTCAATGGCAAAGGTAAAATTAATGTTAGAAAAGGACTTGAAACATCAAAGCCAGGTAATGCTTACTTGGATGGAGCATTTCATGGAAAAAAACATTAAATTTTTTCATATGAAAGACATTGAATGTGAGATTAACTTTTCTAATCCCATGAAGAAATTATGATGTGGGTTGTTTTATGTTTTTTTTTACCTTGGAATATCCATTGGGCATGTCTTGAACAACACACCCAGATGGAAGCCTTCTGCAGTTGAGGAATGAGGAGCCACCAGTTGGAGACTCTCTCATGGCATCAATGGAGATGTCGACGACTGCCCAAACACCTTCGGCATGCTGCTTGCAGAACCGCAGAAAATTAACTTCCCGGACCGGTACTAATGGCGAGAGTACTTGAAGCTCGGCATGCATCTGTAGTCAAACAAAACCAATCTTAGATTTTCATGAACTGTGAAAGAATATACGTAGTCTGCAGATTCAGCAATTTCCTACCAGTTGAAGTGCACCGTTCCTCGTTCCACCCATACCGCTGGAGATCACGTTGGTGGTCGTGGTTCGAGCAATCATACATGGAAACATCTCTGCCCATCGATTCTGTGCAAGTTTCAAATGAGAAATCAGGATTGAAATCCAGAAAAATGATTCAAGAGGCTTTTGTTTTTAGATGTTTACCGAGTCCATCAATGTCTCAACGAGAGCCAAGCTGTTGATAATCACCATGCCAGTTTCTCTCGAAGCCTCGGTCACGAAACCATTTGGTTTCATGCCGATGCAAGGAGTGAATGTCCTCATGTACTCTTCCTGGTTCAGTATTTCTCTTCCACCTTCCAAGCTCCCAATCCAAAGAGGCTCATCAGTCTGAGCCATTTTAACCAATTCATCCATGGCAGCCAAAGCAAGCTCCAGTAGCATAGATCGCTCAAGCCCCATCCCTGGCGTAGGCCTTGCAGACGACTGGACAACAGACAGATTACCCGACAACCCACCTCCATAATCCGGCCCAATCGGCATTGAAGTCGCCATACTCAAACTCCCAAATCCATTACTTCCAACTCCCAGTTCCAGACTCGAACTTGGCAATGGAGGTGCAATGGAGTTAGCCAGTGACGAAAACGGCCTCCCGAGAAACTTCCCCGCAAGTGCGCAAACCCGATCCAACTCATCCTTCAATCGAGCATTCTCAATCCTCAACTGCTGCTCTTCCAGCGAAATCTCTCCAATAATAGCCGGACCGCCACAGTTCGAACAGATCGGATTCCTCATAGCATCCCGAATCGACATATTCTCAGCTCTAAGCTTATCATTCTCCTGTCTAAGCAAAGTATTCTCATGTCGTTCCAATTGGGTCTGCTCCAAAACATCAAAAAAACACCAATCATCAACAAAACACACACAAAATAAAAAAACCCAACAACAAAATAGACCAATTCTTCCATTACCTTCATTTGGGTTCTTCGATTTTGGAACCAAAACTTAACTTGTCTAGTTTCTAAACACAATCTTCGACTCAACTCAAGTCGTTGCTTCTCATCAGGATGAGGACACTCTTTAAAAACACTAAACAAAACAAAAAACCCCCAAAAAAAGTTTAAAAAATGGACTAAACATGATTCATAGATAAGAAAAAATTACAGAAAAACCATACGATTCGAGTTCTTGGATTTGCTGAGGTGTATGTCGGTGGTAACGTTTCTTCCTCGGAGGGTTGTCGGCGGCGTCCTGATCGTCGCCGGAGCCGCCGTCCATGTTGTCACTTCCAGATCTACTCTCATGTTCTTCATCTCTAGCTCTTCTCCCAACATTATGCTCGAAAGCCTCGGGCATTCGGGCAGCCAAATCCCCCTGCCCGCCGCCGCCGCCGTCCATGTTCGTCTGAGAGACATCGATTTCCAAAAAAAAATCCCATTACAAAAATCGCAAAGATTAATCAAAACCCTAAATGATAAAAAAACAAAGTCAAGTGAGTTACAAGAGCGAGTGAGAGTCCGGGAGAGTTGAACATCGATTTGATTAGATGAGGCGGAGCCATTGCGCCGGAAGTCATATTTCCGCCGCCGCCGCCGTAAGGTAAATCGGCTAAGATTCGAGCACCGCCGCCGCCTCCGCCTCCGCCACCGCCACCGCCGCCGTCGAGAAAACCCCCAAAACTCATCAATCAAATCTCCGATTAACACTTTCCTTTCCTACTAATCTCCGCCGATTTGGGAATTTTTAAAAAATTACAAAGAAATCAGAGAAACAAACAAAAACCCAGATGAAAAAAACACAACCCCACAAATTAAAAACCAAAAACAAGAAGAAAGAAAGTGAAATAAGGCAACAGGGAAAAAACCCTTATGCTATTTCTTCCAAAAACAGAGAAGAAACTCAAGAACCCTAGTTAATGGAGTCTATATGCATGTTCGTGAAAAACCTTCTAAAAACCCCATTACAAGGCAGCAAAAAACTTGGAGAATCCAAAAGAGAAAAAGAAAAAAGAGAGAAATGAAGGGGGAAAAGTGAATTATATTATAATTTCTTTACTTTTTAAGATTTGTGCAAAAGAGAGAGAGAAAAAGAAAAGGATAAAAAGCAATATGTGGATTATTGGAAGCCATACAAATACAAAGAGCCAAAAAGGAAAAAGTGGGTGTGGTTGACTCTCAATTGCTCTTTCAACAAAGTCTGTGAAATTGGCAGAGAAAAAGAGATTATGAAGAAGAACAACAATGGGGAAAAAGAAATTGATGTTATGATGCAAATTACAATGCATATATTTTTATCTAGCTATTGCTTTCCATGTCTTTGACTTTGGGAAATGCACATTTTTGTACAAAATCCCTCCCTAAATTATGTAACTTTTGAAAATATTTGAAAAAAAAATGGAATACTTTATTTTGTTTCTATTTTTTTTTCATTGCACTGTCACAATTTCAACAAAATATTTGGGAGGAAAAACTATATTAATTTATGTCTATCTAAGAATAAATATTGTCGTCTAAAAAAGTATATAATATTTTAAAGATAATCATTGTAATAAGATGTTCTCAAAAAAAAATTATTGTAATAAGATTGACAATTTTGTAATATTAGATATAAGAGCTAAATGGGGAAGTACCTTCAATTTGCATTTAGTTATTATTAGAGATATAAGTTTTCAAATAAACATCTGGTTGGAATCTAAAAAAAATTATCTCTCAATTCTTAATATGTATGTGACCTTTTGAATAAAATAAATAATAGAGTTTTGAGTTTTATATTTAAAATAGTCGGTGCCATTATCAATTAGTATCAAAGTAATGTTTTTATCTTAGTCATGTCGGTAATATTTTTTGATGTAGGATAAAAAAAATTGAAAGTCTAGAGGAGACATAATGGTAACAAAAATTTGTTATAAAAAACTTTATCGGGCATGTTTAACACATAAGATGAGTGATAACTCTCAAATAGAGAATTATTTAGTCTTGATTTAAGGTGTTTTTAATCGTGAATATTGCATTATGACCTTAATTGGGTAGCTAGAATCACCTTAGAACAGGGAATTATACATAAAATACAATGCATGTAGGATCAGAGGCAAGAATTAGAAAGTTAAGATAATTAAGAGGTTTTTGTGCTGAAAATTCTAATGTTTGAAGCATTTTTTATAGCATTTTAAGAATCCTTGTTCTCCCTAAGTGTTGTGAAATATTTCAGGATTTTGAATGTTGAAAGCTTTGAGCAGAGCCTAAATCAAAACATGAAAGCTCCAGAAAGGATGATCCATAAATGAAGTAGTTCGATGTCTGCAGCATTCGGCCGACCGGAAATAACAATTTTCTGCAGAAAGCAGAATTCCTGCACAAATGTCAGATGGAGCAGAGGCTGCAGGCGCGTTTGTCCCCTCGGACACGTGTCAAAATGTCCTATTTAATGGGGAAACATGTGTTTTTCATCTCTTAATCTTGACCATTGATCATATATGACCTAGAGCTTTAAATAGTGTGTTGAAATTGAGAAACCCTAGCCTCAATGAAGCCTCATTTTGGAGATTTCTTTTGGCCAACTCTTTCTTTTCTCTTCTCTAAAAATTCCAGCAACTTTCTTACCTTTTTCTTCTTGTTTTCTTTAGTTTATTCTTAGAGTTAGCTAGTTTTATTGTAATAGCATAGTGGGTTCTTGCAAGGAGCTTGGAGGAGCACCATTGGAGACCATTTTTGCAACCTTTGGAAATTTTTCTAAGCTTTCTTCTTTCCTTTTTCTCTTTATTTTCAGTTGCAATAGCTTTAGTTTTGAAGTCTTGATTTCATTGCTTAATACATACTTTGTTGGTAGTTTTTCTGTTTCATTGTCGATAGCATTCTGTTCTGCTCTATTTATTTTGTTGTGAAATGTTCTTGGCATTATACTCTGTTTCTGTTCTTTCCATCATGATCATGAGCTAAACGCATATAGGTGAGGGTTGAGGGATGAGTGTGTGATGTATGTATCTCGGGTAAGCAGGGGGATGTTAGGCTAAGATATAATAGGCGTTTTAAATAAAAACATGTTTCGACTGATCATTCATTCATGTTTGTTTGTCATTTCATCTCGAGAGAGAGAAAAATTAGAGATATATTATTCATGTCCATTAGTTTCAATGTTAGGAACTCCTACGTGTTAAAGAGGGAGGCTAGAGGTAGTCACCTCGCTAGTGCGCATTTCATCTTTCATAGCTTCGGGTTTAGATGCGAGAGCTCAAGCCCGAAGATAATGAATGCATCTCGAGAGAGAGCATTAGATCACATGTTGTGCGGAGTTTGCTTCTCACCATAGTCTCACATGGGATGCATGTTAATCACACTCGAAACTCCCTTAACCCGAACCTATCATCTCATTGAAGTAAAATCTATTGTTTACAACATTCTTACTTTAGTACTTTTGCATTGAACATTCATTGCATTATGTTAATTGTTGTCTTTTTTTTTCTGAAGTTAATAGCATTGCGCATGTTTTCGTTAATTTCATCAATGTCTTTAGCATTTTTGTCGCATTTTTATGTTATTTAATTTCGTACTTAGTAAAAATAGTCTACCACCATCCTTTCCTTTACTTTTCTGTACGTGACTTTTTGATCCACACTTAATTAGATAAGCCAGTCCCTGTGAAGAATGACTTATAAAACTTATCACTTGATTGCAAACGTATACTTGCGTGTTTATCTGTTGAATGCTTGAAACATCATACGTTAAAGTGCATTATTCGACTAAATTTATATATAATTATTCAAGCAGTCTCAACCGATCAATAAGCACAAATAAAACTGTCTCATATTAATTAATAACTTAAAAGGTAATAAAATCGTAAATGATACAATCATTTTCATTGGTATGAAATATTTATAAACATAAAAATCAATATAGGGTGAGATTTAAATCTACAAACTCTCGAGAGGATATCAACCCTTTTGAGAGAATACAAGCCATTTTTTACATTTTTTATGGTAATTAATCATTATCTTAGTTAATTATTTAAATATACTAATATTTCACATACAAATAAATAAACATAGGAATTACTATTATTCATTTAACCACGATTTTATATAAATGGTACTTCTACTGTCAAATATTATGAGAGTCAAATATCGTGAAGTTAAAATGGATTAACACCAATCAAGATAATCAACTGCGCCACCGACCCATTCGATTTTATTGAGTGATCTAGTAATCAAGAGAATTTTGGAGAATTAAGAGGAGATGAGTTTGAACCATGGTGACTATCTACTAACAATTAATTTCCTTCTTATTTCTTTCACATCCAAATGATGTAGAGTCAGGCGGTATATCCACTGACATTAGTCGAGATGCGCACAAACTTACCTAAACAGTCAAGAATATAAAAAAAAATTGAAATCATGACATCTTAATCACAAAAAATATATTTATATGCGTACAAGCTTAACAAATCTTATCTACTAATATGTTTAAGTATTCATTATTGAGTTTTTTTCCAAGATTTATGCACAAACCATGTTAATCACATTAATGGAGATTTTATTTACATTAAGTTAAGTTGGAGGGATTTTTTTTTTTTTGTTTAGTGAGAGGAATTTAAGATCAGTTGAACTATACTTCTCAAATAATTTGAAATAACAGACATAAAATTAAAAAGGAAAAAGATGTTACTTAATCACCCCAAAATTATTTGTTTTCATGCTAATCATACCAAACATTTATTGAATGAGTTAAAGTTAATCAAGTTTTAATGATGAATAAATATTATGCAATTTAAAATCCTTATGAATGCAAGATGCCTTTAACCTAAAGCATTTTATGACATAAAATCATACAATCAAGTTAATAACAGATTGCTTCATTTTATGGTACCATATCAAAGGCATATTATATTTTTAGACCAAAAAAAGAATATGATTTTTAGACCAAAAAAAGAATATGATTTTATATCCCAAAAGAAATGAAATAAGAAAAAAGACTAAGAATTAATTTT